>CM061142.1:166004135-166129150 GCA_030789695.1 Scilla litardierei | reverse complement strand
CAATATCACAAAATATAATAAAGTATGAGTTTAGAATTGCTCAGTTGTGATGGTGTCGTATGTCTCTGTCGTTCAGCGCGTGGTCAGATCAATCTGACAAGTAGTAGTCTCTGATGTCCCCTCAATAGTTCGGCACACCTCTCAATGAAACTTGTGCCCTCACCTGAGATTGCAACTTGCATCACCCTTTTGATCGCCTTTTGAAAGTTTCCGAAACAAGATTCGACAGGTTGCCATTGATTTGCTCACAGGGTGACAAAAACATGCGGCTGTGGGGAGATCTCTTTTTGTTGCGTGAGCCCTTTTTTTGGGGTTGAAGATGCAAACAAAAAAACAGTATTTCGGCTGCTATGGTATCAACTTGGCACTTGGAGAAATTTCAAGGGAGAGGCTTTGAGATTTTCAAAGTTGAGAGCAGATTAAGTCGACCTCTCCCTTTTTTATTGAGTCCCTTAAAAAAACTTTTGGCTTGGAGAATTGCAAGGGAGAGGGTTTGAGATTTTCAAAGTTGGAGAATTTGTCAAACATTGCGGCTCACTTTAATTCATGGTGATTGGCTCTCTGAAAAATTTCGGCTGTTAACCTCTCCTTTTTTTGGTGAAGAGTCAACGAATTCGGCACACAATGGAATTGGCAAAGGGAGATTAGGCAGACTTGAGCTCTTGAAGATTTAAGAAGCTGTGCTTTTTTGATTGACCACCAAATTAATGTTGTTGTCTCCATGGGAATTTAATGGCGGCTGCACTCTTTTAGATTTTTCAAAAATGGATAGAAAAACAAAGACGGCATGTGCGCTCTAGGGTAGGTATTTTTTGGTTTGATTTTTTTGATGTTTCGGCTGTGCTTGGAATTTTGCGGCTCCCCTCTCTCTTGTAAATTTTTTCGGCCCTGTTTGTTTTACTCCTCTTGATTGCTTTTATATTGGATATGCTAAGAGGGGTTGCGGCAATAGGAGAGCCCCTATGGTTTCGTACGGCAAGACGAGGATCCCATGGTTAAGGTGAATATGGCTAGGGAGAGTGCAAGTGTAAGGATGATTAGCAATGTGTACTAAGTATGGAATAGATTTGGAAAAGGATTTGATCTTAACTCCAAGTAACTCACAATCGATTGCATCTCCCTTTTGACTATTTCTCTTTTGCACATTGACCAAGTCTCTCCGTGCATTAATCACACATTCGCCATTCCTGAAAACACTTAACACACACGTTAAAAATGCTCACGCACGTTTGTTATCATCAAACACGAAGTTCATAGATCGTTGCTACCAACAATCTCCCCCTTTGAAGATGACAAACTAAGTATAAGATTTGAGCAATAAATATCCAAATAGTGGGTGTGGAAGTGTGACGATAGAGGGTGTCATGTAATGATATATAATGATGTGCAAACAATGATGTGAAAAGTTAACAATATGCATGATCCCCCTATTTTTGTGCTTCCCCAATATTCATCAATGCTCCCCCTTAATCAAGCATTCATATTTTCATGAGCATTAATATCAAATACCACTTCAAATCTTTCCCAAATTTTTTTCTCCCCCTTTATTATCATCAAAAGTTGAAACACGAAGTCTCTAGCATATGACATGCAGAAAGAGGGCATTATTAACCATTACCGACAATTGCATGCATACAATTATTGAATAATCATGTCATAATCCAATGAAATTAAATAACGAAGAATTCAACACCAACGTGTACGCGTGATGATTAAAATTGAAGCACATAGGGAGAACCACTAAGAAAGCAACCAAAACCATTCCACATTTTCCATATAACGTTCTATCACCTAGGATTGATTTTTCCCATCTCATTAAAAATGAGTTCATGGCACCACAACCCAAAACATAGCCTATAAGGACTCTTAGATGTGGGGGTGACATTGCTTGACGAGTAAATACACCAACGCTAAAGTTTACCCATAAAGCTTATGTTGGATACTCGTGGGTAATACCGTTGCCAAGGATTGTATCCATTTTTCATACAGAGCAATTATTATTTTTTTCAAATTTTTGTTTATAATCATAACAACATGTTTATTTGCTCAATTTTTATCCATGTCAAGGTATATCATATCCCTTAGATTTTCAGTTAAGTTTTCCTCTTACGTTCATATACCCAATTTCATAAGCGATATCTCCAAATGTGTAACAATTTTTAATACATGTGGAAGTGAAGATGGAGGTGTAGAAATCAAGTTATTTGAATCATTGAACATGTCTTGAACATTTAGAAAGTTTGACATGCACATGTAGCAAAGGAAATAATACACCAATTTCTACATAGATATGAAAATCATTTATGAAGACTTCTTTTAATGAATCAAATAGAAAGATACACATTGAAGCACCATTTTTTTGTTTTTATGCATGAGGAACTAAAGCAAACATGAGATGCAGTCACACAAAACAAAGAAAATCATGCACACATAACCATGCAACTACTAGCACACAAACAAGAAAAAAAGTTCAAGCACACAAGAAAGCATGATATATCGGTCTAAGTTTTATCATTTTTTTATAAATAATGGCTGAAGCAAACTAGCACACACACACACACACACACACACAAAGTCACGCACACAAAAAGGTATGAAGGTATGCATTAAGTTCAAAGAGAAAGATATACATTTGCGTCGCCGTTTGGCTAAGGAGCTATATAATGAAAATGTTCAATTGAAAACTCCTCGCCAAATCTCCATCGTACCTATATGGTAGATACTATGTGTGACCTTGAAATCCAACAAGGTCCACTCACGTTAGTCATCAAAGATTTAGGAACCCATATTTGTTTGAACTTAATGTTTTTGTTCCTATATTTGCAATGATATGAAGTATGACCAACGCATCCACATGTGAAGCACTTTGCATGAAAATTTCCAACCTTTGTTGTTTCAATGTGAACTTTTCTATGTTTTGTTTTTTCAACATTTTTAAAACCATATCCTAGTCCTCCTCCATTATTGCCATAGAGTTTATTTCCAAGAATAATGTCCAAATTTTCTTTTCCAATAGAAAATTTCTTTAATGACAATTCTAGACTAGCGACTTTGGATTTCAAATGAGCATTTTCGTTCACAAGCAAAGTACATTTACTTAAAAAAGCTTTCTTGTTTTCCTCTTCCTTCTTTTCAAACTCAATCATTATTCTTTTAAAATCATTATTCAACATGCGGAATTTATCATTAAGCTCTCTAATCACATAATATTTTTCAGTTTCGAGCTTAATTAAATCTTGCTTAAGCATGCTAATATCATTCAACAAGGAAGGACAAGAAAGACAAGTAGCTTTTTCATGCAACCTTGATTTTTCATTCTCCAACAGAGCAATGGTAGAATTACAAGCAAGAAGTTTTTCTTTTAAATCATTTGTTTCTTGAAACATGTCATAATTTTCTTGTTGTAATTCACCATTAGACTTTTTATAACCTTCTAAAGTAGATTCTAGGTTCTCAATAACATCTTGCATATCGTCAGTAATACATCGTTGCCTATCTAGTTCAATTTGCATTTCTTTACACAAATTTCTAATATCAACTCTATTGGTGCAAGATGTTACCTCATCCAATTCTCCCATCAAGCAGAGGGAGGTGAAATCTACAACCTCCTCATCCTCATCCTCAGCTTCACTGTCCATGTCCCATGTTAGCATTTTGGCTTTTCCTTTTTCTTTTGCAACTTGAGCGGTCTCTTGTTTGCAATGCTTCATATAATGTCCCCTCCTGTTGCATTTGAAAACATATGACATGGTCAGTAGCAGTCTGCTCAGAAGATTTTTTTAGCAGAATTAAACTTATTGGAACGATTAAACCTGTTTTGCATTTCTACTCTTCCGTGAGGAGTTCTGATGAATTTCTTAAAGTTTCTGACCATCAACGTCATCTCCTCCTCCTCATCATCTTCACTAGCTTTCAGAGCTAGTGGCTTTGGAGCTTTTTCCTTCTCCTCAGGATTCTCTCTAGCTTCACCGTTCTGCAACTCAAGCTCGTAAGACATTAAATTACCTATCAAGTCCTCCACCCTCATCTGAGATAGATCTTTCGTTTCTTGGCTGGCGGTGACTTTAGGCCTGAATGAGCTTGACATCGCCCTTAAGATCTTCCTTACCTGTTCAAGGATAGAGTATGGCTTACCGAGGGAGCTGGATTTATATACGATGTCCGTAAATCTCGCGAACATCTCCTTGACCAACTCAGATGGCAGCATGCACAAACTCTCATATTATGTACTCAGCAGCGCAAGTCTGGATTCCTTCACTTGTGATGTTCCTTCATGCGTCACCTCCAGTGTATGCCATATTTCCTGGGCAGTTAGACAATGTGAGATACGATTAAATTCAGATTTATCTAATGAACAAATGAGTGCATTCATGGCTTTATTATTCAAGGAAAATCGTTTTTATCATTGTCATCCCATTTGTCTTCAGGTTTCAACATTTCAGTATCTTGGATTTTAATCGTGGGAGGACTATAGCCTTTTTCAACAATATTCCATATATTATAATCAACAGCAGCTAAATAGATTTTCATTCTAGTTTTCCAATTTGGCATAATCTACTCCATTAAATCTAGGGGGTCGAGATATGGATTGACCTTCAGCAAAAGCATAATCAGACATATTAATAGACATGGTCAACTAGGCTAGATCCTCTAAACTGGCTTTGATACCACTTGTTGGATCTGGATCTAAGCCTAGAGGGGGGGTGAATAGGCTTATAAAAATTCTCATGCAACCCACGAGAAATCACACGCAGTTAAAGCACAATCAATCAGACGCAGAGTATAGAATAGCAATCACAGCATGCACAAGCGATATACTCTGGTTCGGTCGCACCCATGACCTACGCCCAGCCTCAAAAGCAATACTAGATTATTAAAGTTAACCGGTACAACCTGTAGCTAGAGCACCAACTCTACACTCACCTGGCTCTCACTACCTGCAGTCACCAAAGTGCCCAAACAATAACAATACTAGTAAAGCTCTCTATTGGCTACTCCCAACTAGCCAAGTCCCCAAAAAATAATAAACTAGTTCTACAAAGATTACAACACCAATATCACAAAAAATAATAAAGTATGAGTTTAGAATTGCTCAGTTGTGATGGTGTCGATGTCTCTGTCATTCAGCGCGTGGTCAGATCAATCTGACAAGTAGTAGTCTCTAATGTCCCCTCAATAGTTCGGCACACCTCTCGATGAAACTAGCGCCCTCACCTGAGATTGCAACTTGCGCCACCCTTTTGATCACCTTTTGAAAGTTACGGAAACAAGATTCGGTAGGTTGTTAATGATTTGCTCCCAGGGTGACAAAAAAACACGCGGCTGTGGGGTGATCTCTTTTTGTTGCGTGAGCCCTTTTTTTGGGGTTGAAGATGCAAACAAAAAAACAGTATTTCGGCTGCTAGGGTATCAACTTGGCACTTGGAGAAATTTCAAGGGAGAGGCTTTGAGATTTTCAAAGTTGGGAGCAGATTAATTCGGCCTCTCCCTTTTTTATTGAGTCCCTTAAAGAAACTTTTGGCTTAGAGAATTGCAATGGTGAGGGTTTGAGATTTTCAAAGTGGGAGAATTTGTCAAACTTTGCGGCTCACTTTAATTCATGGTGATTGGCTCTCTGGAAAATTTCCGCTGTTAACCTCTCCTTTTTTTGTTGAAGAGTCAAAGAATTCGACACGCAATGGAATTGGCAAAGGGAGATTTGGCAAACTTGAGCTCTTGAAGATTTAAGAAGCTGTGCTTTTTTGATTGACCACCAAATTAATGTTGATGTCTCCCTGGGAATTTAATGGCAGCTGCACTCTTTTAGATTTTTCAAAAGGGGATAGAAAAACAAAGCCGACATGTGCTCTCGAGGGTAGGTATTTTTTGGTTTGATTTTTTTATGTTTCGGCTGTGCTTGGAATTTTGCGGCTCCCCTCTCTCTTGTAAATTTTTTCGGCCCTGTTTGTTTTACTCCTCTTGATTGCTTTTATATTAGATATGCTAAAAGGGGTTGCGGCAATAGGAGAGCCCCTAGGGTTTTGTACGGCAAGACGAGGATCCCTTGGTTAAGGTGAATATGGCTAGGGAGAGTGCAAGTGTAAGGGTGATTAGCAATGTGTACTAAGTATGGAATAGATTTGGAAAAGGATTTGATCTTAACTCCAAGTAACTCACAATCGATTGCATCTCCCTTTTGACTATTTCTCTTTTGCAAATCGACCAAGTCTCTCCGTGCATTAATCACACGTTCGTCATTCCTGAAAACACTTAACACACACATTAAAAATGCTCATGCACGTTTGTTATCATCAAACATGAAGTTCATAGATCGTTGCTACCAACAACGGCAGGCTCAGAAATCCCGGGGATGTGGGAAACGTTTGTAACGACCACTTTTCGTGGTACGTTGTTCGTGCACGTGCTTTTGTCCGTGCACGTGTTTGTTTTAGACTTTGGTTGTTTGTGAACACTTTCGTGTGGTATGCCGTTGTGAACGTTTCTGAGAGTATTAAATAGTGGCACTAATTTGGAACGACGTTTCTCGAGTCGTTTTCCCACAATTTAATCTTACTCGATGAGACGTGGCGATTTGCACTTTTGACGGGAGACGTTTCTATTTTTAGTTTCGTCGTCCGACGTCAAAACTGAGATCCGTCTTCTTAGTTAGCTCACATTCGTCGCCACGATCACCACGGTATTTATTTCATAATTTTTGGAGTTTATTTGACCACTTTTATATTTTTAACAAGGTTTATAATATTTTTAATAATTTATTTTTATATTAAATTCGGCCAAAGAAAATTTATTTGAGTTTTAAACGTTTTAAAGAATTTTTGAGCCAATTTCCAGCTCATTTGGACCAGGTCAAATCCTTGGGTGAGATGGAGTTGATTAGATTCGAATTTTAAATCTTTTAAACTTCTAATCCTATTAGATTTAGCCCTAGACCAAGTCAACCCATCTATACTATATAAGCAACCCCTAGGAAGACCTATTTTCGCAAGAAATTAGCCCTAGCCTCTTCCAAACTTGAAATTGGACGTTGCGATGATTCGTCGCAACGTTGCGACAAGCTGCTGCCGCACGACCGAAGAAACGAGGCCGTTTTCCCCGCTCAGACCGAGAGCCCCCGCCACTCATCCGCTTCGCCCGCTTGCACAGCCGCCGCTCCGCTTTGCTCCGTGCCCGACCGAGAGAAACTCTCGGTCAGACCGGTCGTCCGCTCCGCTATCGCCCGTTCCCCCGCTCCGCTGCAGCCCAAGCGCCCGACCGGCCCGCCCGCTATGTCTGACCGATGCTCTCGCCCGCATCGCCCCGCGTTGCAACATTGCAACGTTGCAACGCCCGCCAAGCGCCGTGACCGAGCCGCCCCAAGCGCCCGACCGAAGCACAGCCCCGCACCAAGCCCCCGCCCGCTGCAGCGACCGACCCCAAACGTTGCAACTTCCGTTTCCATGTGTCTGACCGACGGAGATCCCCGCACCGAGGCTGTACGACCGATGGCCATTCGTCGCAACCCCGCATCCGTCGCATCGCTTGCCACCGTGGGCCCCCCAAGTTCTCCAGAGTTATTGTGGGTCCCCCAAAGGCCCCTAGGACTACTGTGGGCCCCACCTAGGTGCTTGCTCTTCAAGGATTCGTCGCGTACGACGTCGTCGCACGTCGTAGCCCGTCGTCGCACGTGCGAGCTTTGGAATCTGGAATCGTCGCCCCGGACGATTGCTCTGAACCTTCCAGCGAGGAAACTATATTGGAAACAGGACTTGGAGCGCGTTCTCTTATTCCAACCCCCGGCGTCGCTACCCGACGCTGGTGTAGCTTTCGCGTCGTGTTGAGGTAACGTTTTGCACCCCTAGGAACCCCAACCCAATTGCATGCTAATCAAGACTAAAATTGATGTTTTAAAGTATTTTAAATGTTTTAAATTCACTAATCAAGATTAATAATATGGACTTTAGGCCGGTGGACTTGTGCACGTAGATAATTGTGATTTTTGGACTCATTGGACGGTGTGCTCAGACGTCGAATTTGCAGGCAAGTGAAACTTGCCAACTCTTGTGTAGGGCCATGTTTTTAGGCCACTTCCTTGTTCCTAGCGTAAAAGAGACTAGTCAGTGAAATGATAGCTGGCTAGAAGCCTACTAGATCTAGTTTGACAACGAAACTAGATCCGTCACCTAATTGATCTAGCTTGACAACGAAGCTAGATCCAACCCTTAAACTTGTCATTCATGCATGCTAAACTGTCACGTTTACTTTTCTTACTTGTACGCTTTACTACTTGCCATGCCATGTCATCCATGCATTGAATGTTGCATTCGTAGCACACGCTACAATACTTGTCCTCGTACTACTTGTCCGGCTAGGTGCACCCCTACGCCATACTTGTTTAAACACTTCCTGGCTCGTGGTCCAGAAGCGAGCATTACCGTTCGGGGGTAAGGCCCTGGCTCGACACACGTGGAGGGGTAGGGATAAACGTTCACTTGAGCTTAGGAGTGGCCTGATCCGCCCTCTAGCCAAAAGATGGAATCCCTGTGCACGAGGTGCTTACTTTCCTTGTCTTGTACTTGTCTTGTGAATGCCATGCCATGCTCGTACTGTACTTTACTTTACCTTACCTGTTGCACTCATACTTTAAACTGCCATGTCATCGCATTCATGCTAGAACTGCTAGGTTGTTCACTTTACTTTCAGTTTCCTTACACAAGTCTCTTGTAGACTTGCTGACATGTGCCCCTTGCTTTTTTGGGTGTCACATGTTAGACCTGAGCCAGAGATCGTTGCTGAGTACGTGATGTGTTGCTGACGCTGAGTCTGAGTCCATGATTGCCCAGGAGGATTTTGGTGGACACCGGTGACCATTCTTTGAGTCTTTGTTGAGCTTTATTTTGCTTTAGGCTTTTTGTTAGTTGTTGGTGCGTAGCACCGTTGTTTTGTACTTTGTACTTTTGTTGGCCATGTTTGGGCCTTTAGACTCTCTTTTATTTCAGCCTGGTGGCTTTTCTGCGATGTTGGAATTTATATTTATGGATATTCTGATATTATTCTTTTGTCTCATTTCATTATTATTATCTTGTTTCGTTCGCGTTGCAAGGACCTGCAGTTTTAAATTTGATTGACGCTTATCGGACTTGCAGCTTTGTAGCTTCAAGTCTGAGCGGACCTTCTCACGCTTCGCCTCCATATTTTTGGGAAGCGAGGCGTGAAAACGTTTACTCCCACTCATGATGTAAGATCTTGGCCCCAATATAGGCGGCCGTTATCTCCCCCAACGTCTCTAAGAGGACCACCGAACCCCTATAAATAAGAGGAGGGGTTCCATCTTCAAGGTACGAGTGCTAATACATAGAACTTTATCTTCTTACTTCTCCATTCCTTATTCGAGCTTGCGTTGTTAGTCTAGGGACGAACCTCAGTGGGTCGATCTCTACTACACCTAGCTTCCGCTCTCCCTTGAGTTCCTCACTAACTTAAGCTTCGGAGGGAATTTGGGTCGAAACCCAGATCCGACCCCCCCTATTTATTATTTGAGATTGCCTAAAACCGTAGAATATTGCTTAGTTTCTAATACAAATGAACAACTATTATGACATCGTCGTGTTGGTCATGTTCATTTTAAGAACTTATATAAGTTAGCTAAGCATGATCTAGTAAAAGGTTTTCCAAAAATTGCTTTTAGTAAGAAAAACTTCTGTGATTCATGTCATCGAGGTAAACTTAGTAAATCATCTTTCAAACTTAAAGAATGCATAACTTCTAAGAGGCCCCTAGAATTACTTCATCTAGATTTATTTGGGCCAACTAGTACCGCCTCTTTAGGTAATGCTCATTATGGATTAGTTGTCGTTGACGACTTCTCTAGATTTACTTGGGTTTTATTTTTAACCAATTAGAATGAAGCCTTAGAAGAGTTTACCATATTTGCTAAGAAGATTCAAAATTTCTTAGGATCCACCATTATCACTATTCGTAGTGATCATGGAGGAGAATTTGAGAATAAGTCTTTCATAAAGTTTTGTGATGACAACCAGATTACTCATAATTTCTCTTTTGCTCGCGCACCTCCACAAAATGGTGTTGTAGAGAGAAAGAATAGGACTCTAATTGAGTGTGTCCGTACCATGCTTCCTGATAGTCATCTTGGACTACAATTTTGGTCAGAGGCGGTGCATACGGCATGTTATGTGCTTAATAGGATCCTAGTGAGACCCCGAACGAACAAAACTTGTTTTGAGTTATTTTATGACAAAAAGCCACAAGTTAAATATTTTCGTGTTTTTGGTTCAAAATGTTTTATAAAGAACACTTTTGGTAATTTAGATAAATTTGAGCCGAGATCCGATGAAGGAATTTTTGTTGGATATTCCACACGTATAAAAGCCTACCGGATATACAACAAAACCTCTTCAACGATCGAGGAATCACTACACGTATCATTTTATGAAGATTTTGATTTTACTCATGTTGTTGTTGATACTGTAGATGTGTTATATGATTCCCTTAGTAATGTTAAAATCAATGATTCCATTATTAAGACTAACAACACTAATGAAATTGTTAATGATGTTCCAAGCGATGCAGGAATTCCCAAATCTTACTCAACCGTTCGTAACCACCCTCATGACCAAATTATTGGAGATATTGGTGTAGGTGTTCAAACGAGGTTAAGAATTGATGAATTCTCTCACTGCGCATTTGTCTCTACCATTGAGCCAAAGAACATCCACGAAGATGTGAAGATAGCTCTTGGATAGTTGCAATGGAAGAAGAACTCATGC
The DNA here is from genome assembly GCA_030789695.1 of Scilla litardierei. Taxonomy (NCBI): domain Eukaryota; kingdom Viridiplantae; phylum Streptophyta; class Magnoliopsida; order Asparagales; family Asparagaceae; genus Scilla; species Scilla litardierei. Next base: position 166,118,387 of record CM061142.1, on the reverse strand, counting down.
AATTTGAGAGAAATGAAGTTTGGGAGCTCGTTCCTCTTCCAAGTGGTCACCAAGTGATTGGGACCAAGTGGATCTTCAAGAACAAGACCGATGAGAACGAGGTCATCACAAGGAATAAAGCAAGGTTAGTAGCTCAAGGCTATCGGCAAGAAGAATGTATCAATTTCGAAGAATCTCTTTTGCATCTCATAAAAATTTTAAGTTATTTCAAATGAATGTTAAAAGTGCATTTTAAAATGGGATTGTTAATGGAGAAGTTTATATTTGTCAACCACCCGGTTTCATATATGAAAATTTTCCAAACCATGTTTTCTAACTTAAGAAAGCTTTGTATGGGTTGAGACAAGCTCCTAGAGCTTGGTATGATCGACTCGAAACCTTTCTTTTGGATTTTGGTTTTAAAATGGGTGAAGTTGATTCAACTCTTTTCATTAAAGATTATGAAAATGACATCCTTTTAATTCAATTTTATGTAGGTGATATTATATTTGGTTCTACTAACTTTAATCTTTACCAATAATTTTCTAAGTTTATGAAGGATGAATTTGAAATGAGCCATATGGGTGAGCTCAACTACTTTCTTGGACTTCAAATTCGGCAAATGAAGGATGTGACATTCATACATCAAACCAAGTACACTGGAGAGCTTCTTAAGCGATTCAGGATGGAATCGTCTTCAAGCAAAAGGACTCCCATGAGTACGACAACCCATCTACACAAGAATGAGAACGAAAAAGATGTAGATGTTCGTCTATATCGAGGTATGATCGGTAGCTTACTTTACCTGACTGCTAGTAGGCCCGATATCATGTTTTCCGTATGTCTTTGTGCTAGATATCAAGCTAGACCTAAAGAGTCACACTTGATTGCGGTTGAACGAATTTTTCATTATCTCAATCATACACTAGATTATGGGTTACTTTACCCTAAGTCTAACACATATGAGTTAATCTCATATAGTGATACCGACTTTGTCGGATGCAAATTCGATAGTAAGAGTATTAGTGGCACTTTCCATTTTCTAGGAAATTCTATAGTTTCTTGGTTTTCCAAGAAACAGAACTCAGTATCATTGTTCACGAATGAAGCGGAATATATTGTTGTGGGTCTTGCATGTGCACAAGTTCTTTGGATGAGACACACTCTTAAGGACTATGGTGTCAATTGTGATACTTGCCCTATCATGGTTGATAACCAAAGTGCAATTTGTCTCTCCAAGAATCCAGTACATCACTCCCGTACCAAACACATAGATGCGAGACACCATTTCATTAATGATCATGTAGCTAAGAAGGACATCATCTTAGAGTACATTGAAACCCAAAAACAAATCGCCAACATCTTCACTAAACCTCTTAAAGAAGATTCGTTTGTGAGGTTCCGTGGAGAATTAGGGATTATGGGTGAATCTGAATTGTAGGAGGTCATACACTCATGTTATATCATGCATGAACTCATATCATCATTTTTACTTCTCTTGATTTGATGAATTATATGTTTCACATATATTTGCTTTTAGAGATGTATTTGAGATTTTGATGATTTCGATCATTTGGATTGATTTTAGAGTTTTGTATGTTAATGTATAATATTTTGCTATTGATTTCTTGATTAGATTTGTGTTAGAGTATAGGTCCTAGGGTGAGTTGTCTCTATCCTCTGGATTTTAACCTCACTGTACATTTCTGGACCAGGATAAGTGATTTTCATTCCTTCGACAGTCGACTACCCAACTTTATTTTCTCATACAACAGACTGTATTTTTTCGCACAGGCGACTGATGAATATTTTATAGTCGACTGCGACATGCGACTGCAATTTGGTCATCAGGAGCTTGTCCAAATCTTCAGTGGTCTCTGTTTTTAGCTTCATATTATTGATTCTCTGTTAGATGACTGATGTGTAAGTTACAGTCGTCTGTCTCTCCGACAGGCGACTGTGAATTGCTTAACAGTCGACTGTCTGTCAACCCAAGCTTATTTCTATCTTATCGACCAGTCGACTGAAAACTGTACATCAGTCGACTGTCAACTGCTGTGGCGGTTCGCTCACTTGATCTGAGCCGTCGATTTTTCGATCCAACGACCCAGATTCTTTGGACCCTTTCATATAACTTCGGGAACCGTCGATTTGCTCAGACTATTTCTCTCTCATCCGACTCAGTTCCCTTGTCTTCCTCCTTTTGAAATCTACTGTTGTTGTCGATTTCTCTCTGATTCGAAGCCCCTGTCTCGATCACTCCTTCCGATCCTTCGATTGCTATGTCGATTGATTCCTTCTCCGATGATCTTCATCGATTAGGTATTGTTTTCTCTTGTCGATTCAACTCGTGCATTTCCTTCGTATTGTTTGATTCTTGCAATGGCTCCCAAGATCAAAGGGAAATTTTTTGCTCCTAGACGCACTAGGAAACCTAAGCCGACTATTGTCAAAACCAAGAGAACCCACAAAGCCCGCACCAAGAACCCTGATCCTCCCTCAGACACTTCGGGTTCCTATTCCCCTTCTTCCTCTTCCGAAGATGAGCCTCGCGTGAAGCGTCCACGTAAGCCCATTTGTGTTCGCATCAATGAGCCTATCGCTGAGGTCGAACATACTCGGGTGGCTACTGACACCCACCCCGAGTCTAGTCCCGATTCTCCCCAAGGCCACAATCCTACAGTGCCTCCTACTGATCCTCTAGTTCCCATTTGCCGAGACGATGCTTGTCTAGTAAAGTTCCATTCCTTGCTAGGGATCAAGCTCCTTCGTGAGCGCTTTATTGTATATCAAGCCTTCACTGCTGAGAGACTCTAAGAGATTTTCTCGTCGACCCACTTGGGTGATCTCTTTTGATACTCTCATATCGACTCCCCACATGCATATCCCTTCATAGTCAAATTATTTTATGCCAACCGCATTCGCGATGAGTATGTTGACACATGAGAGATTGACAATGTGGTTCAAGGGACCCGTATCCGTCTTGACCCTACACTCCTAGGAACCATTCTTAGGATCCCCTCCACTGGCTCACTTCCTGCTGACATCTCTATTTCTGATGTTGGTGATCTTGATCAGTCTGTCCTTCAGAACATGTTCACCGTGGTTCCTTCCTTCCTCTCTTCTGGAGTCAGGGCCTCCATGTTCACGGCTAGAGGTTGGGCTGTTCACCTAGTGGTGAAGTCCAACATCTTGCTGAAATATGGCTCTTCCGATCAGCCCTCTCAGGAGATCCTCCGATGCATGTATGCTATTTTCTCTGGTATGTCAGTGAACTGGGCAGGTGTCCTCCTTGATCGGATGGACAAGGTCAAGTTCACTACTGCCTCCGCTCACATCCCTTATGGAGGTCTACTTACCTTAGTCTTCCGTTATTTTGGGTTTGATTTGACTCTTTACGAGCATATGCCTTTTGGCCCTCTCTTAGATACTTCTGCGAAGTCGAAGTCCTCTTCGACTCTGCAGTCGGCATCTAAGAAGAGGCAATCTTCTTCAGCTCCGTTGTCATCCACCATTCCTCCATCTGATCAGCCATCTACCTCAGCTGTACCCTCTCGTGACCTTTTGGATGAGAAGGTTCTGGTTTATATGAGTTGTTCTATCCGATGTTCCGGCATCAGGGAATTCATTTCCCTGATCATCTCAGATTCTTTGTTCCACCTCAGCCTTCTCAGCCTCCTCCACCTGTTGTCACTGAGATTGTGGAGCATCCTGATGTTACTGCTTCTGAGCCGGTCGCTTCTCTGGCTCCTCAGGATGTCTCATCTGCTGCTGCTGCTGCTCCCCCTCCCGAGGATTCTACGGTTGATCCAGAGGCACATGAGTTACAGATTGTTTTGACCTCCTCCTCAGATGCTAATATGGACACTCACCCTTAGACCTAGATTTTTTGTTAGGGTTGAGAGTTTTGAGTGTCTGCATGTATTTTGATTCATTTTTGAGTGATGTATGGATGATGTCTGTATGTTGATCACACTTTTGTTGATGTACATGGAGTTATAGATGTATTTTGTACTCCTGCATCTTTGGGGTATATATATATATATATATATATATATATATATATATATATATATATATATATATATATATATATATGAAAATGCATTTACTTCATATATATGAAAATGCTTTTACTTCATATTCTGTTTCACACATTGTCTCATAGTTAATGTCTTATATGTGTGAAAAATTGTGAAATTGTCTCTGTTATGCTATATCATATACATGGTGTGATTTGAGACGGTTTTCTCATTTGGCTTGTAGTGTTGATATTGGACTCTCATTCCTTTAGTCAACTAAGATTTCTTGTGTTTTATGAGTTTTTAGTATGTATATCTTAGAGATGCTCATTTGTGATTAGATTTTCTCCGAAAATTTGTTGGCATCACATTTGATATACATCCTATCTTTAGACTCTCATGATTGTTTTAGTATTTATTTAGCACTATTGTTGTTGTTATTCTACTCCCATCTTTTTGGATAATGCCATAGGGGGAGAGAAATAAACATATCATAATTATATGCTAAGTAAATTCTAATTCTATAATTGAATCTAAAATTGAAGTTGCCTTAGATTCAGGGGGAGTAAGATATAATGAACTTGGATTATATAATCCTAGATTTCAAGAAAATCTTTTCATTCATACATATCTTACATATTTGCTTCATTTGATCTATAGATGCCCTAATATTTATTGACTAACTTGATTGGCATCTATGTAGGGGGAGTAAGTTTTCTTTAAGCACAATTATTTATATTTTTGTTTGTGTTTATTTGTCATCATCAAAAAGGGGGAGAATGTTGAGTATTGGACTTCTCCTTACTTGGTGTTAATGATGAGCAAACATAAATACGTGTGACTAATCTCCCGTTTGCAGTTAATCCATTGCCTAAGCATATCTTGAAGATCAATTAGCAATGGATGTCACTCAAAGATCAATGAAAGCAAGAAAAGTGGATTGGATGATCGAAAATGGTGATTGAAGCTCCTAGAAGACTTCAAGCTCATACTTTATATAGAAGAGAGAGAGAGAGTTCTACAAATGTAATCTTCTTTTTTTCTTCTAGTATGTAGCTTAGAAATAGAATTATATTGGAGCACACACTCATCTTCATTTCAGTCCTAGGAAATCATTAGATCACTTTTCCTTAGACACCAATTCATATTTCTCAAGAATGTGCAAGTTGTGATTTCAACAGTCGACTGCTGAACGTTTTGCAGTTGACTGTCTCAAAACAGTCGACTGTGTTTTGTTCTACAGTCGCCTGTTATGCACATACTTAATCAGTTGATTTTTCGGCTTTTTAAGCTTTAACTCTTTCAGGCGACTGCTGTACATTTTACAGGCCCATGTCCAAGAGACAGTCGACTGTAGGGGTGACAAACGGGTCGGGTGGATTCGGGTTCGGGTCGGGTCGGATTTGACCTGAACAGGATAGGGGTAAACCGTAACCCGACCCGGATTGAATCCGGGTCGGGTTCGGGTGTCCCGAAAAATTTCCGGGTCGGGTTCGGGTTATCCCGTCGGGTTAAGATTTGACTTATACACAACTGCTCCTTTTTCGATATCCAGCTATATTTATTAAGAGTCACCGGTAATTTATTAAGTGTTGCATAATTTCCAACAGCTGGTCGCTTAAACCGCACTGCTGCCAACAAGAAAGTATAATTAACGTTACATTTTATTAACAAAAGTAATAAAATTAATTAAAAAGTTGTATGTAAATGTGATTGAATTCAAGACCTCTTAAAGAAAAGGACAACAATTCAAATCATATAACCACAAATCCCCTTGCAAACTGTGTATTGAAGTTATTATATAAATTTTTATATATAGAGAGAAAGTAAACCGAGTCGAATTCGGGTCATCCGGGTTGACATGCCAAACCTATACCCGACCCGAATTTTATCCGGGTCGGGTCGGGTCAACCTGGATCCTACTTGACCCGTATTGGCCCCTACCTATACCCGGTTAAGGATGCCGGGTTCGGGTCGGGTCGGGGTCATTTTGCCACCCCCTAGTCGACTGTGATTTGTTAATCAGTCGCCTGTTTATCTTTAGCCCAAAGATATTTTTCCTTTTTGATCTGGCCAGTCGACTACTGTTGTATTTACAGTCGCATGTCCAATGCACAGTCGACTGATAATGCTTCAACAGTCGACTGTCCATGATTCCTCTGCAGAATCTCTTTCTAGAATGTTTAACATTTTAGTGTCAGTCGACTGTCCCATGGCATAGTCGACTGTCAATGCTTCAACAGTCGTTTGTCTTTGAGCTCTCTGCAAACTCTACTCTTTCGAACATGTCAGAGTTTGTGACAGTCGACTGATGTTGGTTTCACAGTCGCCTGCCCATGGCACATGCGTCTGTGTGTTCCACATCAGTCGCATGTCCTGTCTTCCCAGTATTTCCTGAGATTTTCTTAACTTACCCATATTGCGACCAGTTGCCTGTAGAAGGAATTACAGTCGCCTGTTGGTTTTACAGTCGACTGTCTTCTCTTCATTAGTTGACTGTCCACGTGGTAAGTTACCGTTTGAGTTCTCACCTACTATCTGACACAGTGCAGCAGTCCACTGTGTTTTGTTCAACGTCGACTGTTGCGTGTGTAAATTCTACCCGTTGGCTTTTTCTCCACGGATTTCAAAGGGGTTTTGGGGATTCTGTTTGTGGGATTTGAGAAACCTATAAAGGCTGCCTCTTATTCCATTGAGAGGTTACCAACTTACTTGCTCAACCATTCAAGCTTTCAATCTTCTTGATCTAAGCTCTCAAATCCTAAAGCCCTAGAATTCTTAGCTTTCAATCTCTTGCTCTCCAACCTAGAACCAAAGAGAAATCTTCAAAGCATTTGGTGCTGTCAAGAGAAAGGGCTTTCCTCTCTTCCAAGAGAGACATTCAACACACAACACACTTGCTCCTTCAAGTTCTACTTCAAGGCATATATGATTGTAAGTGTTGCATTTCAATATTTCATAACTTTCTTATTTGATTTACTCTCGGGTTGTGAGAGTGTTTTTCTTGCTCACAAGTTGTGGGAGTCAAGGACATCGAGTGTACTTCGATTTCACTTGTAGGGTTGATACAAGTGGGTTTAAAGGAAACCTCAAGTTTGGGTTCTAACTTGAGTATCTGGTGGTATCCGAGTGGAAGGGACGTAGGATTACCGGGAACAAGTCGGGAGTTGACTTGGGTAATCCGAACCCATGAAACATCATTGTGTTTGCATTGTTTCATTTTTAGGGTTTATTTTCATTCCACATTAATTGTTGGTTAGGAATTTAATTTGGTGTAATTATCATTTTAAATTGTATAAACACTATTCAACCCCCCTTCTAGTGTTTTCATCATAGCCAGGGACCTTGCATTTTTATCATATTCATCGTTATCAAATCACGGTGCTTCCCACCATTTCGGCAAAGTCATCATTATCCTTTTGAATCCTCCCCATCATTACATATCTTGAAACTCATTCGAATCATGTGGTTGTTACACCTCCCCCTTAATTTAATTAAATACCGAGGACGGAATTTTTATAAGGTGGGTAGGATGTGACGACTAGTATCCATCACTACCGTATTTTGGTATAAATACTTTCAAACAGTTTCAAATAATAAGTTTATATGATTATTAAACTAATTAAGTTTTAAGATACTATTATCATATACCTTTTTATATTCACTGATTACTTTTGCTAGTCACTGTGACTAATTACTAGTTACTTTTAATAATTATCTTTCTACAGTTTACTAATTACTTTCATCAATTACTAATGGCTTTTACAAATTACTTTTACCATTTACTATATAACATTTCCTAATTACTTTTTATACTTACTAATTACTTTTAGCTAATTACTTTAACTAATTACAAATTACATTTACTAATTTCATTTATCCCTAATTAATTCTAGGACCCCCATATTAATGTAGATCCACATTTTGTGGGTCTAGACCTAATTTTAGCCTCCATTTACTATTCTAATTAAACTCTCCATTATTTTCATTAAATCACCCTCCTCTTTTCTCCAGCACACAACGAAGGAACCCTCCCTCTCCAAAACCATTAGCCGCCATCTCCCTCTCGTTAACCTCAAACTCACAGCAGATCCACATCTCCTTCTCATTCTTCTTCTTCCTTCATTCTCCCCACAAAGAATCAAGTGCTTAACTCATCCATCAACTTCTTCTCCTTCCTCCTCTCACCCCTCCCTCGGGCGCCACCAGATAGGGCCGAACCCTTACTCCGTCCAGCCAAGGGGAGGTTGTTCCTCCCCCTTTTCCGGCCGACCAGAGGGGAGCCGAGCCACTGTCCAGCCCATGCCTTCTGGCCATCCGCTAGAAGGCCGACGGTGGCCTCCCTGCCACCTCATTCCGACCGGCGGCGGCCCAGCATAAGGACCGACAGTCTCTCCCTCTCGACCGGCCTCCTTCCCCTCATTCCCCTTTCCGACGAATTAGAGCGCGAGTTCTGGCTCCCCTTACCAAATGTCGCCTACCAAGTGTTCGACGTATTTCCCCAACGAGATCCCAATGACTTCACGAGCTCCGACGAGTTTCCGATGACCCTGTTTCCATCGTCGATGAACCCAACGCTCGCCCTCCTTAGGTTCCCTGCTGATACGACCATCTTGAGACAGCCCAAGATCGAGCGGCCCAGGCCCACATTTGAAGCAGGGGGCCCCCAGAGGAGTTCGGGCCGATCGTCAAGGCCCTCATGTTGACTCAGAAAACGCGCAAGTGCACGCCCTCCACTCCCAAGCGTAGGAGTGTCAATGCAATATAAAAATAACCGGTGAGTATCGGGTTGGATCACAGGGACAAGTCGTTCTACGTTCACAAAATTGATCGATAACGAAAAATAAAGTGTGTTATAACTACCTCACCTAACGGTGGATGAGTGTGAGAAAAAGTGTGGTGAAAATTAAAAATCTAACCTAAGTGGCTAAGGGTGGAGAGCCGAATCGGCAAGTAACAAGGAGGACTCATGTGGTGTGTGTGTGAATGAGGCCGTGGACGTGGAAATTCATCCCAAATATAACTCAATTGATCTCCCGGCTAAGAGAGCTCAATCGAAAAATACGGCATTTCATCGAATGTGTGGGGTGCAATAAGTAATGAATGAAACTCACATGAGTAATAATCAATTAAGCACATTAGAGAGGGTCCGCTAGGATTATCCTCTTCTTGGATTCCCCCTTAGGGTTCCAATAAACAAAGTTCTAGGGTTTCATACACAAATTAGACAATGAAATTGTGCTAGAGATGAAAACCACAACCCAACAACAACAAGCACAACACAATCACACAAGATAGATTTCAGAAATTCATAATGAAAAGGAGAAGATTTTACTCAAATTCTATCATCCAATTACAATACAAAATCTAAATCAAATACACAATAGGTTGGAGAAATTTCACCCAAGTGTCACTCCAAGATGAAAACCCCCCTCTCCCAAGTGCTCCTCCAAGCTTCAAGCTTCCTCAAGCTCCTCCCATGGCCTCCAAGCTCTTCTTCCCCCTCCAAAATTTAGCAAAAATAAGAACTAGGGCTGGAAACCACCCAAATTCATAATATAAACTCATTCACAGCTTAACGGGTCTGAAATTAAGTCAAACGGGTCGGATTCTGGCCCAAACCCGTAAGCAATGCCCAAAGCTGCAGAAATTTTCAACACCGTCACCATGTCTTACGAAAATTCTAGAAAAATCATCCGACCTCGGAATGACGTGTTCCAGGCGGCGATGGAATCGGGACTTCACGAAATTCGACTGAAAAATATCATTAGGCCGGAATATATACTTGAATGATAGCAGAATTCTTCACAAGAGGGGCAAAGCTGCAGAAATGTTCAGCACCGTCACCATGTCTTACGAAAATTCTAGAAAAATCATCCGACCTCGGAATGACATGTTCCAGGCGGAGATAGAATCGGGACTTCACAAACTTCGACTGAAAAATATCATTAGGCCGGAATATATACTGGAATGATAGCCGAATTCTTCACAAGAGGGGCAAAGCTGCAGAAATTTTCAGCACCGTCACCCTGTTTTGTGAAAATTCTAGAAAAATCATCCGACCTCGGAATGACGTGTTCCAGGCGACGTTGGAATCGGAACTTCACGAACTTTGACTGAAAAATATCATGAGGCCGGAATATGCATTGGAATAACAGCAGATTTCTGCACAAGAGAAGGCATTGCAGAATTCTTCTTCTCTTCTTCTTGCTTCCGATAAATCTCCATAAATTCCAGAAAAATCCTGAAAAATAGGAAATGCAATAATTAGTGACAAGAAGTGGGTTTTAAGTATAACAAGTGATAAGATCTAATATACATACTATGCACAATTACGAGCTAGATAGAGCCTATATGTGAAATATATACGCTAAAACCCAAGGAAATACGGGGTGAAAATGACACTTTTCATTCGGAATCACACCCCCAACTAGCTTTATGCTAGTCCCTAGCAAAATTTGCGATAAATTCGGATTAAATTGAAAAACATGCACCAGCTCACAATATTCTCATGGCACACCCAAAATGGTATTTCCAAATGATTTCAAAGCCAATATACCCAATGTATGAAAGTAAACAACAAATGACATTCTCATCAATCAAATTCAAAGAAAAGTGAAGTAATAAGCACCGTATCACACGTATCGGGAAATATCACGATGTCAAAATTTTCAAATTTTCATGAAAATGGCCAAAACAAAAGAAAATCCTTCTAAGTAGTGGGAGTTGAGATTGCATCATTTATGTTGGTTATTCACTCATTTATTTCATTCATTTCTCTTTTCTTTTCTTTTTTTCTTCTTTTTGTATTCTTTTTTTATGTTTATGTTTTGCATTCACGCGATAACGCCATAAATGCAAACACGAGCACATTTACATTCATGCGATAACGTTATATATGCAAATGGATGGAATGATTCCCTAAATCTCATTTTTGGCGTCCTCCCCAATGTTTCGTGGGGCACCGGCTACTCGATTTGATTAGAAAAACCATTCGATCATACTACTCTCTTTTTCATTCTCCAACATGAATTATCAACTCCTCCACCCACTTCTATGAAGAAAACAAAGCATGCACAATTGGCCAAATCCATTCCAATTAAAAACTACACCATTCATCCCAACACATGCAATCACTTACACCAAACTTTTCCCAAATTATTTCAAAGAGATATCACGACGTATAGAATAGATTCATACATGGCATATTAGCATTTGACTCCAAATTAGAAATGAAATGAAAACGTGCCAATCAAACATCGAAGAATTGATACCAAAATAATAATCCGAAAAAATTGCATGGCATTAAAGCATGTAGGGACTACATAAAGCAAGCGGCGTATGAACAAGGAGGCCAAATATGATATGCAAGGAAAATCATGGAATGAGGCGAAACATGGAGGGAATCACAAAAAAAAATTTTAACAACAAAATCCTAACAATCCTAAAGATTCTAACACTCTCCCCCCAACTTAAAATAAGCATTGTTCTCAATGATGGAAGAGTATCAGATCTTGCCAAAAGATCCTAGAAAAGAGAAAAAAATACGAAAGCAAAATGCAAAAGCAAACTAACTAACTTTTTATTTATTTACACTACTTAAAGGAAAGAATACACCTTAGCAAAAGGCGGATCTCGAATGTATAACGACGGTGGCAACTGCTCGATCATTTCCTTTTGCTCCTCCGCCAGCTGCTTTGGAGCTAGACCGCCACCGGCCTCCTTGGATTCCAGCAATGCAACTCCCAGCGTCCCCTTTGGATAATATGGATAATGTGGGAGACGAGCTGCATCAATCCAAGCCATGTCCTCATGTCCTGCAAAAGCATTCCAAAACGGGTCGTCAAAACAAATAAAAGAATTTAAATGCAATGGACGACAATCTGAAACAAATGTATATGGAAGTGAAAATTTGGTTTCAGAAATGCAAGGCATGAGATGGTGGGAACTTCCCTGAAAAATGTAGCTAGGTGTGGCATGATACGCTGCCTCAGGAGGAGGTGGAAGTGGCTGCAGAGAGAAAACTGGAGTAAGAGGGAGCTCGAGCTCAATATATACCATCTCGCAATCCCTGTCGCTATCCTCTTCCTCGACATCAATATCAACATCAACGATCTCTGCGGCACTCCCCACAATGGGTAACTGCACCTGACAAAACTCCTCGATGACTGGCAAGTGCGCATCCTGAGGCAAGGGAAGTGACATTTGTGACAGGACTGGAGGTAGACATGTCTCGGGCAAATCCAAGCACGCATCATCCTCGTCATCCCAGAAATAGTTCATCTCAGTCGTCCCCCCAAAGTACTCAATCGCCTCAACCTGTGAAGCTAACTCTGAAGTGGATTGCGGCTCAGGCCCCATGGTGTCCTCAATCTGCTCTAGGCCATCATGCACATCCGCTTCATCCTCAACCTCAAAGTGAAAATGCATCGTGTCACTGTCGTGGTCGACACGCACTCCATCATCCGTCTCCTCCGACTCCTCAAAATATAATCTATCATTATCCTCTACCTGGCTCTCATGCAACCCATCCTCCTGCTCTGCTCTGTATCCCATGGGGTCGTAAGAAAAATAGCCCAAAGGTGGCTCCTCAAACTGACACTGGACCTGCTGCTCTGCATCCTGAAGTGGAAACTGGTACTGGCCATCATCATCATATCCAAGTGACGGCTCTCCAGATGGCGCAGTCTACTCCCACTCTGCAAGGTCCCTCAGGTAACACCATGAATCCTTGGTCGAATAATCAAAGAACTCTCCACTGCAGCTCATCTGCACCAAATCTCGCCCAGATGGCGATAATCCTGTGTAGAAGATCTGCAGAAGATGATCCTCGTGAAAGCTCTGGTGTGGGCACGCACGCACCAAATCAGTGAACCTCTGCCAAGCCTGATGGTAGGCCTCCCATTCAGCTTGGGCAAAGCTCGCTATATGCTGCTCCATGGCCTGCCGCCCCTGTACCTGCTCCAAAAAAGTAGGCAAAAATACTCGGAGAAATTCAGCCTGAAATGACAACCAAGTAAAATGTGAGTCCAGAGACAATGAATCAAACCACAATCTAGCATCATCATGTAAAGAATAGGGAAAAAATCTAAAATATATGCAATCATCATCAATATTCCCACCAAGACATGAATACATCCATTCTTCAAATTTTTTAATATGTAAATGAGGGTTCTCCCACTCCGTGCCATGAAAGTATGGCGGAAGTGGGATATCCTCCATATTAACGTCCGAAAAATCTGAAGAAGATGCAATGTTGTTGTTTTTTAAAAAAAAATTCAAAGAAAATGAACATAAACAACCAAAAGACTCAATAAGTGGAAAATAAATAAACGGAAAGACACACACTAAGAGATAGAAGTGTCACACTAAAACTTTCAAAATCAATCAAAAATTGCTAATAATAGAAACCGTTGTCCCCGGTAACGACGCCAATTGGTTGACTCAGAAAACGCGCAAGTGCAGGCCTTCCACTCCCAAGCGTAGGAGTGTCAATGCAATATAAAAATAACCGGTGAGTACCGGGTCGGATCACAGGGACAAGTCGTTCTACGTTCACAAAATTGATCGATAACGAAAAATAAAGTGTGTTACAACTACCTCACCTAACGGTGGATGAGTGTGAGAAAAAGTGTGGTGAAAATTAAAAATCTAACCTAAGTGGCTAAGGGTGGAGAGCCGAATCGGCAAGTAACAAGGAGGACTCATGTGGTGTGTGTGTGAATGAGGCCGTGAGCGTGGAAATTCATCCCAAATATAACTCAATTGATCTCCCGGCTAAGAGAGCTCAATCGAAAAATACGGCATTTCATCGAATGTGTGGGGTGCAATAAGTAATGAATGAAACTCACATGAGTAATAATCAATTAAGCACATTAGAGAGGGTCCGCTGGGATTATCCTCTTCTTGGATTCCCCCTTAGGGTTCCAATAAACAAAGTTCTAGGGTTTCATACACAATTAGACAATGAAATTGTGCTAGAGATGAAAACCACAACCCAACAACAACAAGCACAATACAATCACACAAGATAGATTTCAGAAATTCATAATGAAAAGGAGAAGATTTTACTCAAATTCTATCATCCAATTACAATACAAAATCTAAATCAAATACACAATAGGTTGGAGAAATTTCACCCAAGTGTCACTCCAAGATGAAAATCCCCCTCTCCCAAGTGCTCCTCCAAGCTTCAAGCTTCCTCAAGCTCCTCCCATGGCCTCCAAGCTCTTCTTCCCCCTCCAAAATTTAGCAAAAATAAGAACTAGGGCTGAAAACCACCCAAATGCATAATATAAACTCATTCACAGCTTAACGGGTCTGAAATTAAGTCAAACGGGTCGGATTCTGGCCCAAACCCGCAAGCAATGCCCAAAGCTGCAGAAATTTTCAACACCGTCACCATGTCTTGCGAAAATTCTAGAAAAATCATCCGACCTCAGAATGACGTGTTCCAGGCGGCGATGGAATCGAGACTTCACGAAATTCGACTGAAAAATATTATTAGGCCGGAATATATACTGGAATGATAGCAGAATTCTTCACAAGAGGGGCAAAGCTGCAGAAATTTTCAGCACCGTCATCCTGTCTTACGAAAATTCTAGAAAAATCATCCGACCTCGGAATGACGTGTTCCAGGCGGCGATGGAATTGGGACTTCACAAAATTCGACTGAAAAATATCATTAGGCCGGAATATATACTGAAATGATAGCAGAATTCTTCACAAGATGGGCAAAGCTGCAGAAATTTTCGCACCGTCACCCTGTCTTGCGAAAATTCTAGAAAAATCATCCGACCTCGGAATGACGTGTTCCAGGTGGCGTTGGAATCGAAACTACACGAACTTTGACTGAAAAATATCATGAGGCCGGAATATGCATTGGAATAACAGCAGATTTCTGCACAAGAGAAGGCATTGCAGAATTCTTCTTCTCTTCTTCTTGCTTCCGATAAATCTCCATAAATTCCAGAAAAATCCTGAAAAATAGGAAATACAATAATTAGTGACAAGAAGTGGGTTTTAAGTATAACAAGTGATAAGATCTAATATATAGACTATTCACAATTACGAGCTAGATAGAGCCTATATGTGAAATATATACGCTAAAACCCAAGGAAATACGGGGTGAAAATGACACTTTTCATTCGGAATCACCTCACGAGGACTCGAAATCGGGTCGGCCACGATCGGGACGTGCGCCCTGTCAACCCACGTCAGCGGGAGCTAACTGCTCCCCAAAACACTCCCCCTTAATGACCATTAAGGGACCACATTAACCCACCTTCATGGCGCATGAAGGTGCCTTCAAGGAGGCGGATCATGGGGGCGGAAAGGGGGGACGTGGAGGGGAAGCGATCGCGGGATGATCCCTATAAAGGGACTCGGGAGGCAATGAAGAAAGGGATCTCTCCCCGGATAACAATAGACGGAGGTATTCTACACAAAGACCTTGTATTCCACTTTACATTCCCTCCCATAACTCGGTCCGAGGACACGCATATCGGCCACCCTGTGAGCCATACCGGTCCCGCCGTGCATCTTTCAGATCAATTCTGACTTAGGCATCGGAGGGGACTTGGCCGGAACCAAGGTTCGGCCCCCCTGACAAGCTTCTTTATTTATCCAGGCTAAGCAGATCCTGCGGTGCCGAGGCCTCCCCTCAGCACCCCTTCAATCGAGGCCAAGCGCTCCCAGCAACGAGCCCGCTCGTCCCTGACGAGCTCCTTTGTCTTCCGGGCTAAGCAGATCCCGCAGTGCCGAGGCTACCCCTCAGCACCCCTTCGACCGAGGCCAGGCACTCCCTGCAACGAGCCCGCTCGCCCCCGTTATACCGAGGCTACCCTTCGGAGAGCTATCGTGAGGATCCGAGCTTCCCTCGTGGGGCAATCACACACTCGACGGAACCTAGGGGTCCCACGTGTCCCCTTGACCACGTTGACCACCCGTCCTTCGATCAACGATTCAGCGGTGAGAAAACACCCATAAACATCTGGTGTCGTCTGTGGGAAGTTCAACCGGACAGCGTCATGATGGCTCCCATTTAATGGCATTGTCTCGACTGACGCGCCTGTCAAAATCCACACAAGTCACATCGCCCGAACCGAACCGGCATGATCCGAACGGCCCAAGCGATGGGGGCAATTGATACGACCATCTTGAGACGGCCCAAGATCGAGCAACCCAGGCCAACATTTGAAGCAGGGGGCCCCAGAGGAGTTCGGGCCGAGCGTCAAGGCCCTCACGAGGACTCGAAATCGGGTCGGCCACGATCGGGACGTGGGCCCTGTCAGCCCACGTCAGCGGGAGCTAACTGTAGGGATTTTCAAGATCCCTTAGGGCTAATTTAAACATCTCGTCCTAAGTCGGACGATCTAAATTTAAATAAGCAGCGGAAAAACCAATTATTAAACTATTTAATAATTACTGCCCTAAGAAAAAATCCCTAAGCCAGGATTATCTACTGACTCGAGTTGGGTCTGACCAACTCGAGAAAGTTCTAACTACTACAGAATATGAAATGCATAAATAAATATGACTCACCCGGAATCTTGCCTCGGAATAGGCAAGATGTTCCGCACCGTCTTGCGCTCCAAAATCTCAGTCGCATCCCGAATCACATCGCGTCGCTCCTCGTCACGAACTGGATCACCTCCCGAGCCGCACCTTGCCTCCGAGCCCATCACTAGCCGTAGAAGGTTTCACTTGAGTAAACCCGCGTCGTAGACTTTCGAATCAGATTCGGACCTCCCCGTTGCCTTGCTAGGACTCGGTTGGAGGACAGGAAAATTTAATAGAGGAAAAGAATAATTGTAAGTCTTGATCAAGTTTGCTCAAATAATTAGGAGCTCCTTAATCAGAGACTTGGTGCAAAAACAAAGAAGAGAGTGCACCCCTATTTATATAGGAGGCCGAGTCCTCTTCTTTTGTCATGAGCAATGTGGGACAAAGATTAAGGAAGAGGCTTTGAATTAATTTAATTAAGTTAGAGAACCTTTCTCAAAGGCCTAACTTATTCAATTAAATCTCATCCACCATTGAGCCCTAGAGACAATACAAGTTATCATTTCGAAGGGCTAGGAATGGTGAACGCGTAGGAACAAACGACGACGAAAACCGAGCTTGTTTGACCCTTTAAACAATTGCTCAAAGTTGAGCAAATATCACACGTTTCGTAGCCGTCAAGGGTTTCAAAAAACCCTAATCCAAAAACGACTTAAGTTGCAGGCGCGCCCGCTAAGTTTAGCGGGGGCGCCCGCCTAAGGCAATGGGCGCGCCCAAAGGGCGCCCCCGAGCGGGCGCACGGCCCGTTGTGATCAGCGGGCCGCGCCCGCTGTTTCCAGCGGGCACGCCTACTGGGTCAATGGGCCGTGCCCGCTGTACCCAACGGGCCGCGCCCGCTATACCCAGCGGGCCGCGCCCGTTTAGTCCAAGTGGGTCTTACCCACTGATTCTAGGTGCCCCCTTTGCGTTTCTGGGCTCATTTGAGCTCCGTTTCCAACACGGTTTGATCCTGTGGATCCGACATGAAATCCTCTTCAATCCCAAATGCTCTAATCTCACAACCAACTTGTGAACTTAACAATATCATTGCATCAAATGCATTCCTCTATACGATCTTTCTATTACAAAGACATGAATATTACTCGGTGTGAGACCCTACAGCCTGACTCTACTACAGGTTAAGACTCGAAGTCTCTAGACGACAGTAACCACTAGCAGTAGGTGTCGTCCCTATTTCAGAATCATCGATTACGTGATTGACTCGTTGGCAAGAGGGTCGATGGGACCACTCTGACTGTGACCGTGATGATTTCCGCAGTTTTAGTCCCTTCGTCTCTACTATGTCACTTGCCTAGCCTAGGGTATGGAACTCTGTCAACCCCACTAGCTAGCAGTGGTCAGTATACGTCGGTCTCTGGTACATTCATGTTGTACATCTTACAACATACCTTGGCCAAGGTTTTACCAAGAGCCGTAATGACCTGCGACACTAACTTCCCATTAACGGAAGAGACAAATCCTCTATTGATCAATACTCGGCTCGTACGCTTCGAGTGTCACCAGCCTAAGATCTTTCAGCAGGCCTTGTCTCGAAGCTAAATCTTAGATATAAGTGATACCGTTCACGCACAGCTTCGTATAATGATCTCAAGTCCTAAGGACCAACTTACCTATCATCACTGAGAGTTATTAATGACAGTTAGTTAATGTTTAACCATTTAATAACTTTTGTTTGTGTCGTTCAGTGGACTCATTCTCTAATAAGCACCTGCGCCTTGTCTCCGACTTTGTCAAGTCGTATGGTTATGAGACCAACTAGACTAAGACACAATGGTCTGTCCAATGTGCTGATATCCCTATCTCGACACATCTATGACCACGAACGCTTTTTAGATTCAAGCTGCTATCGGTCATACATTTCTCATAATCGCAATCTACATCGCGAAACATGTGTGACCTAACTTTGAATCCAAGGAAATAATCTAAGCCATTAATAAATTAAAATTACTCAGACAATATTTTACCAGAAAGCATACTTTCACTTATTGAACAAGATGTTTGCAAAGATAAATTGCCACGAGGGCATACATCTCTTTACACTAACCGCTCCCCAAAACACTCCCTCTTAATGACCATTAAGGGACCCCAGTAACCCACCTTCATGGCGCATAAAGGCGCCTTCAAGGAGGCAGATCATGGGGGCGGAAAGGGGGGATGTGGAGGGGGAGCGATCGTGGGATGATCCCTATAAAGGGACTCGGGAGGCAATAAAGAAAGGGATCTCTCCCCGGATACCAATAGACGGAGGTATTCTATACAAAGACCTTGTATTCCACTTTACATTCCCTCCCATAACTCGGTCCGAGGACACGCATATCGGCCACCCAGTGAGCTATACCAGTCCCGCCGTGCATCTTTCACATCCGTTCTGACTTAGGCATCGGAGGGGACTTGGCCGGAACCAAGGTCCGGCCCCCTTGACGAGCTTCTTCGTCTATCCAGGATAAGCAGATCCCACGGTGCCGAGGCTTCCCCTCAGCACCCCTTCGACCAAGGCCGAGCGCTCCCAGCAACGAGCCCGCTCGCCCCTGACGAGCTCCTTTGTCTTCTGAGCTAAGCAGATCCCGCGGTGCTAAGGCTACCCCTCAGCACCCCTTCGACCGAGGCCGGGCGCTCCCAGCAACAAGCCCGCTCGCCCCGTCACGCTGAGGCTACCCTTAGGCGAGCTATCGTGAGGATCCAAGCTTCCCTCGTCGGGCAATCACACACTCGACGGAACCTAGGGATCCCACGTGTCCCCTTGACCACGTTGACCACCCGTCCTTCGGTCAACGATTCAGCGGTGAGAAAACACCCGTAAACATCTGGCGCCATCTGTGGGAACAAACAAAAACCCACGTTGAACCACCGCATCGCCGAAATGGAACCAGTTTGCAACGGTACGGGACGCATGCCTCCCATCCACAAGGAAGTCGACTACATCCCGCCCAAGAACCAGTACAGCCACACCACTGGGGGGACTGGTGACTCTCGTTCGGTGACCCAAGAGCAGCTCTGCCTCTTCACTTAGGAGACCAATGCCCACCTCCGGACATTAGCCGCGACGATTCAACAGCTCGTGAGCGGCCCGTTCCTCCCGGAAGAAGGGTCAACGGCCGTCCCCGATCAAAGGGGGATCCGCCGACCTTTACGCTCGACCGTAGTCACCGACCACAGCAGCGAGGGTGCCAACCCCGAACGGCGGTTCACCCTGCCAAACTTCGTCCCGGTGTGGTACCTCAGACCAACCTCGCTTCAGGATGAGGTTGGGGGAGGGCCCGGGCAGGCTGGAGACGAGTCCGCCACAGCCTCGTCTCGCCAACCACGCTAATCGTGCTGGCGGTCACCCGATCATCGAACCACCGGGGACCGACCCAACCGGAGCGAGAGACCACGTCGGAGGAGGTAAAGGAGCCGGGAGTACCGCCATGAGAGGAGAAGCTCCCGACGACCAACGCCCATCCCCGGCTCGGATGGGCTCCGAGCAGACTCCCCTTGGGGCCCCGTCGGCTCGCCTCGGCAGCTCGATCTTCGTGTCAGCACAGGGGGATGATCGGGGGGCTCCAGGGATGACCACTGCTCGTTATCCAGGAGCATTACCGATGCACGGGTACCCTCCAGATTCAAGATGCCGACTTTAGAAAAGTACGACTGCACGGGGGACCCAGAAGACCACATGATGGACAATGAGGGGGTCATGTCATTTTTACCCAGAAGACCACTGCTCGTTTTCCGTGCCGAAGGCGCCCGCTAAATTTATCTACGCTAATTTGTTGTTCCGTGTCGAAGGCGCCTGCGCCAAATTTTTACGATAATTTGTTGTTCTGTGTCGAAGGCGACGTCGCTGAATTTGTTGTTCCGCACTGAAGGCGCCCATGCCGCTAAATATTTTTACACTAATTTGTTGTTCTGTGCAATTTTGGCTTGAAAATATTTATTGGGTAACAAAGATTTCGCAGGGGAAATCTTAAATGGGCCGTGCCCACGGGCACATGTTATCTATATATTAAAACACAACTGTTTTTGAATTCTAGGGCTGACTAGGACAAACAGGTTGATAGAAAGACGGCTTGGATTTAATCTTGAGGAAAGAATGGTTGAGATGAGATTTTGTGGAAAGTTTTGGAGGGAAAAACATTTTTAGGGAAATGAAAGTTTCTGGGGAAATGAAACTTTATGGGAAATTGGAACGACCCGCTCTCGGGAGCCCGTTACTTATTTGATTATTTCGCAGGTCTACAGGTTACCAGTGAAAACAAAATAGCCACGATGTAGAGATGTACAAAAATACCCAAATTGTGTCCAATTATTACAATCCATACTGTACAATACACTCCAACAAATATACATGAAAGAAGAAAGTATATAAAAATAAATCTGAAAGCTGCGGTCTCAGGGTCGAACTCTGGTGCTGTCAACTCAAGAGCATCTATCTCCATGTGTACGTCGTCTGCGGTGCCATGAAGATGGAACCGTATGTAAGTCACAACAATTCTAAATATAGAAAAGAAACAGTGTACAAGTATGACAAAAGGTAATTACGTACAAACAACCAGAGTGAAAAGTAAAGTACTAAGCAATAACTGAACACAACTGAGTAGTAAAGGTAAACTGAACTGAGAGAACAAACTATTGTAACGATTGGTTTTCGTGTAATTGGATTATCTATATTAAAATATATGCTTGGTGGATTTTCTCCTTGGATGTGTGGTTTTCGTCGCCGTAGCTTTCACTTTCGATCGTTTCGTCGTGATTTTCTAGCTTCTTCCTTCGATCGTCGATTTCGGAGTAAGTCATTCGTGACGAGCTTCAAATCGCTCATATCTTAGAGTTAGAGTGATCTTAGAAGCCATAGGAATCTTCCCGAAGCTCCGCGATTCGAATCGGCACTTTTAGTGCATCTTAGTTGGTTCGAGAAGGCGGACCAACCGACTAGAATTCAATCTAGTCGGTCAGGAACTCTTCTCCAACCGACTAGTTCTTTAAATCTACTGTACAGGAGTTACTGTTTACTCTTAGTCAGTCTAAGAACAACCACCGACCGACTAGACGTGAAACTAGTCGGTCAGAACTTGCTCTCAGACCGACTAGTTCCTTTGATTAATTTTACCTAAGCTACTGTTCCTCGTTAGTCGGTTCATGAACACTCACCGACCGACTAGATTCCAAACTAGTCGGTCGACGGGCCTTCACAGACCGACTAATTCACTTCCTAGATTTTCCCCTTCTTTCGCTGTTTGATTCTAGTCGGTCACAGTTGGTCGACCGACCGACTAGTTGCTAAACTAGTTGGTCAGTAACTCTTCTTTGACCGACTAATCAGTGTCGAAACCCTAATTTCTGGGCAGCCGCCAGCTCTTCCTATTTAAACCCCCCCCAAACGTTTTCTTTTCTTCATTCATTTCTCCTGAGCCTCCTTCTTCCCCAAATCCTTCTCCATCTTCACATAGCCTTCCTCCTTCATCAAGAGCCCTTCCCCCTCTCCATTTTGGCCGGCCACCACCTCTAGGTCGCCGGAAAACCCCCAAAAATCCCCAAAACCCCATTTCTCCAGATTTTCTCCCCATTCCAGATCTGAACCCTAGGTTTCCCCGGATCGTTCTTCCGTTGCCGTGCTTGCTCGGCATCGATCTTCCGCTTCTATACGGTAGGGTTCGATCCTTTGGTTTTCTCATAACTCTCCTTGTGATTTTATTGAAACCCTAATAATAAACTAGGTTGGATGTTGTTTGATGATTGTTTCTCCGTGGCAGCGATTTTCTCTCCGTAGATAACTTTTGTGGCGTGCCTCGTTGATCATCTTCCTTGGCGTGAGGCAAGTGAAACTTGCCACTTAGGGTTTAGGCCATGTTTTAGGCCATTTGCTTGTTGTAGCGTAAAAGAGACTAGACGGTGAAATGATAGCCGCCTAGACACCAATTGATCTAGTTTGACAACGAAACTAGATCCGTCACCTCAATTGATCTAGCTTGACAACGAAGCTAGATCCAACCCTTTTAACTTGTTATTCATGCATATTAAACTGCCATGTTTAATTCCTTATTTGTACGCCTTACTGCAAGCCATGCCATCCATGTTGAATGTCGCATTCGTAGCACACGCTACAATACTTGTGTTTCCTAGCTCGTGTTCCAGAAGCGGGCCATGTGTTGGTTGATAGCCAATGCCCGATCTACTTGTTTCCGGCTAGGTGCACCCTACGCCAAATACTTATGAATCGTGAACTAGAATGTGAGCTCCTGTGCGGGGCAACCCTGGCTCATTTACTGAGCTCGTGTGCAAGCAACCTGGCTCGTCCACATGTGGGTATTGGGGTAAGAGTTAAGCGGCCAATCAACTGGAAGTCTGCCCGATCAGCAACTGCAGTGGTAAGGCGTAAACTCTGGGTTCTGGGGTAGTGTTAAGCGGCCACTCAGTGTGAACGTCAAACAGTTCAACTGTAAGGCGTAAACATCTACAAACAACTTGAAGCGTGACTAGTGTTAAGCGTCCACTCAGTGTGAACGTCAAACAATTCAACTGTAAGGCGTAAACATCTACAATAACTTGAAAACGTGACTAGTGAAAGGATTGAGAATGTTAGTAGCTTGGCTACTCATGTCATGCCATGATAATTGTTCCCTTGCACTTATTGTTACACCACGTCTTACTTGTACACTCATACTAAAACTGCCATGTCATGCATGCTTTTAGAACTGCTAGTTTGCTTTCCTTTCAGTTTCCTTGCCCAAGTCTTTTTAGACTTGCTGACATGTGACCCTTTATCTTTGGGTGTCGCATGTTAGTTGCCGAGCCTGAGTTTGTTGTTGAGGGCGACGAGTTCGAGGAGTTCGTGCCCGATTCTGTTGGTTGAAGAGGAGCTTGAGAATACCGGTGATCTTTCTTAGGATCTTACAGTTTCCTTTTGTTTTAGGATTCATGTTAGTTATCGGTGCGTGGCACCTTTGTTTGTACTTTGTACTTTTGTTGGCCATGTTTGGGCCCTTAGATTCTTTTCTCTTTTAGCCTGGTGGCTTTTTCTGTGATGTTGGAATTTAATGTGATGGATATTCTGAGATTGTCTTTTGTCTCTTTTCCTTTATTATTATCTTTGTTTCGTATCGCGTTGTAAGGACATGCAGATATAACGATTTCATGACGCTTATCAGGTGTGTGGCTTCACATCTCCCCGTCTGTGCGGACCTTCTCACGTCTCGCCTCCACATTTTTGGGAAGCGGGGCGTGACAACTATACTGTGGTAGTGCAAGTGTAAAGCAGGCTAAGCAAGTGAAGTATGCTACTGCATTAGCTATAAGTACGACAAGTAAAGTACTGGTGACTGCACATGTGTAGTAGGTAAAGTGCATATACTGCAAAGAAGTGATCGTGCAAGCTATACTAAAACTACGTGACTCAAGTCGGAGAGTACAATATGTGACCATCGAGTTCATCTCTTGTCCAGGTGCGCTTATCCAGACGAATGCCGAAACATAGGCAGCGGTACATGTATTTTGCCGAAACACAGGCAACAGGACGGGATGCCGAAACTCAGGCGACAGGACGGGAAGATGAACTCCAGTCACTCCCGCACTCTCTCAAACTATGAGTTACCCCAAAATCCCCAGTGAAGTGTCAAGTGTTATACGGGATGTTCCACAAGATGTTCCATATGTTGTTCCACATGTTACTGGTCAAACCAAGACAACCGGTTGACTTTCTTATTGAAAACCAGAAAATAGGAATCTTCTTCCAAGCAGACTGTGCCAAAGAACAATGGATACTAAGGAAAAGAGGATAAAGACAAGTCCAACATTAGAGGTGTCACTTCCGTGCTTCGAGCACGTGATAATGTGGTTTAGCACACAATTTACCCAAGTTGGTGGTTGTGTGTTACAACCACCAAAGTTGAAAGTTGGTAAAGTAATCTGTAGTTGATTACTTTCCTATTAGATTAGGTTTCTAGTTCGGTTCAAGTCAAGTAGCCGTTCTGAGGCTATATGTGATGATCTACGAGTTCGTACAATGACACTAACTAATTTTCTTAATCTAGAATTAGTCGTGACTTACAGATTTTGAGATCGACGTAGCAAGCCAAAACTGGATCTAGGGCTTCTACGGACGTTGGTGCACAAGAATTGGTACCTGCAACACAAGAATATTTGGTTAAAGAACGCGACATTTCTATTTAAATAATTTGATCGTTTTGATTTTTATAACTGACTGAAACGGTGCTGAAAAACATTCTAAATTTTTCTATAGACTAGATATGATGAAAATAATTTTTCTACAAGAGGAAATATTTTTCAGAAGCCTTTGTTAATTTTTATAATTTTTAAAAACTCAAAAACAATTTAAAAACTATTTTACTTAATTAATGTAATCATTCAACAATTTATTCTGGATGCAATACTAATCAGAATTGTTCAAGTGAGCAGTCAAAACGACCGTCTTGAGATTACTACAACATATATTTTTCTCACGTATCAGTGTATGTGAAAATTAGAAGTTGTGGATTTTAAAAAGGAAAACACGTATTTAAGTTTTAGGGTTAAAATTTTTTTCTGAAAAAACTAAGCGGTAGATTGAGTTGAAATCAGCACCATTGGATCCAGAACGTCATTTCTGATTTTCTGGAGCTGGTCTCGCATTTTTCTGACTTGTATATTATTTACTATGAATTTAAAACTAGTAAATCATATTTCATAATTTTTAAAATACGCAAATACACGTATTTATACGGATTCGTATATATAATAGTACGTTATTACACTGCACCTTCGTTCTTCTCCCTCACGTCGACATCGGCAAGGCGTTGACTTTGTCGACGGGCGGAGGCGTCGTCGAGCATGGTGGATGCCGGCGACAGCGGCGGTCGGCGACAGCGGGGAGCAGGCGGCGACGAGAAAGGCGGCGGCGGCGTTGGGCGCTTGGGGACGTCGACGAGCGAGCGGGGGTTTTTCAGGGGTGCTGTGACGACGGACGGTGGGCGAATGGCGGCGGGGGTCCGTAGGGAGTGGGGGCGAGAGTGGAGAGTGGGAGAGAGAGAGAGAGAGTGCGAGAGAAGAGAGGGAGGAGGACGGGGGTGTCGGGGAGCGGAGCGGGGAAGCGACGGCTGCGGGAGCGAGGGTCGACTGCGGGGAGCGTGGAGATGACTGGAGGGCGTGGGTCGGAGCTGGGGTGCGGCGGTCGAGTCCTCCGGCGAGGGTGTTTACAGCGGTGGTGATTAGGAGAGAGAGAATGAGAATGAGAGGGAGAGAGTGGAGAGCGGGAGATGGGGTTTTCTTATCTGCGTGAGCCTGGGGTGAGTACGAACGCGAGAGAGAGAGAGAGAGAGTGAGAGAGAGAGTGTGTGTTAATTAGAGAGAGGAGGGGTTAAGGGGGTATTTATAGGGTTAATTAGCATTTAATAGGGTGGTTAGCTTTGTTGACTAACCTAGACAATATTAATACGGTTGTTAGCCTTTTTGACTAAGCTTAGACAATTTTTAAACGTTTCTCCCCATGTGTTAGTCATGGTTAGGGTAAAAATTGATTAGGTTAATGTAATTAAGGTTATTTGAAAAGTAATTAGTGAAGGTCATTTGGGTAACGAATTTACGATTTTGCCCCTGGGCTTAAACGTGTCCGAAAAATTACGAAAACATACCCATGGGTTCGTATCGTCACGTGGATCACAAATACGAGATCTATTTCAGGGTTTGAACTACGAATACACAAGTTTTAGGCCAAAACGTTTAGGAAGCGGGTTTGCGGGTTCTCTATTGATTTGACTTCAGAAAATTACGAAATTAATGTGAGAAGTCCTAACTGATCATATAATGATACTGTAAAAGTTTGAAAATGTTTTGATGATGTTTGTATAGAAAATTAATTCATTAAGCTAAAATGGTAATAATTGGAAATGAATTTTTATCAAATTATTTAGAGGTATTTGATGAAACCGATCTTACTAAAATACTCCGTAACTGCTTTGATACTTCAAAATATTTTTATAAGAAATTTTTGAAATCGTAAAACTCCCGACGAAACATAATAAAATAGTTTAAAAAAATTTGAAAATAGGTTAAACACGTAATTAGATGTGTTGAAAAATACGGGTCGTCACGGGAATGAAAATTTCTTGAGAATAGCACAGTGCACTAAATTAATGCATTTGGGAAACAAACATTAACTTGCACTTAATGTTGCAGATCGAATGCTGCTGCAGGTCGAATGATCTCTCCTCAACTCGGGTGCACCGTCTCTTTGACCGATGGGGCAAAGACAAGAATAATTTCTCGCGCCGAAGGCGCCCACACCGAAGGCGCCGCTAAATTTTTTTACGCTAATTTGTTGTTCCGCGCCGAAGGCGCCTGCGCCAATTTTTTACGCTAATTTGTTGTTCCGTGTAGAAGGCGTCCACGCTGAATTTGTTGTTCCGCATCGAAGACGCCCGTGTCGCTAAATATTTTAACGTTAATTTGTTGTTCCGCACAATTTTGGCTGTAGAAATATTTTTTTGGGGAACAAAGATTTTGTAGAAGGAAATCTTAAATGAATCGTGTCGACGGGCACATGTTATGACTAATGAGTCGACATACCATGAATTTCATGAAGTAATGATACCTTGTTTCTTATTTCTGAGGAGGAAAAAATGACACTTAGGGCGTGTTCTTTTGCGCGGAATGGGGAGCGGAATGCAAAAATTGACACTGTTCACCTTATTCCTCCCATGTATTCCCTTCGGTCTGCTCTTCTGCGTGGAATGCAAACGGTGGAATGAGCTGACGTGGCGGGGGCTTTTGGAATCCACGGGCATGTCAGAATTCCCTTGGTTTGGGTTGGAATACAAAGGAATGTGCTGATTTTGTGGGGCCTGCTGTCACTATCAAGCTCATCTCTCTCTCTCCTCCAACTCACATCCTTTCCACTTTCTCATTCCAATTCTTCAATACCAAAAGAACACAAGAATAGAATGTAGACCACATTTTCTATTTCAAAGCCCGCTTTCCATACTCCATTCCACCCAAAGAACACAAACTCCATTTTCTCTCTCCTACGAATACAAACTTTTACCCCAATTCCATTTTTCCTATTCCAGCAAAAGAACAGGCCCTTAGTTGACCTCAGCTCGACACATAAACACACTTTTCCATTTCGTTTCTTTAAAATTTAACATTCAGACCAAGGCAAACGAAGGAGGTAACCCAAACAGATAAGGATCAAGGTGGCCAAATGGCCCGCCGGCCCGGAGCCCGGCCCGCCCGGCCCGGTTTTCGGGCCGGGCCGTTGACCAAGCCCGGCCCGCCCGGCGGGCCGGGCATTTGACCCCCCCCGGCCCGCCCGGCCCGCCCGCCTCCCAACAGCCATTTTATGGCTGTTGGGGGGTTTTTTTTGGGCTTTTTGACCAAAATACCCCCCCAACAGCCATCAACAGCTATATTGGGGGGGTATTTTGGTCAATTTCTGCCAAAATGACCAAAAAACCGTCCCAACAGCCATAAAACGGTCATATTGGAGGGTTATTTTGGTCTTTTGGGCCTTAAAAAATCCTATAAATACCGCACACATTCATACTAATTTCTTCACAACTCTAAAATTCTCTACTCTCAAATTTTACTACAATCTCAGGTTATTGCTCTCATCTCTCGGCGCTCTCAAGATACGGCTGCTACCTCTACACTTCCGCATCTCAAATTCAAGCTCCGACTCAGGGATCCGATCAGCTGCTAGACTGCTACCTCACTGCGGCTCTATCTGCAATCAGGTTCCTACTTCCTATTATTATTAAATTAGCATAATGGCCGGATAAAACAACCCACGTAGATCTGTTACCGCTAATTTTAACACTGAAGAATATGGTTTTTTTAAAATTTGCTGAACAACCCTCTTGAAACACCGGACTTTCCGGAAATGACTCCAACTGAACAACATGAATGGCACGATAGTAATAGCCCCATAGTGGGTACACAGGGATTTTCTGGTTCTGTACACAATTCAACCCCTTCTACTACTGCTGTCCCCACTGCTTCACAAGCAACCCAAGGCAGAAAACAGAAATCTGCTGTTTGGGATAACTATTCACTAGAAACAGTGCCTGGAAAAGGACTTAGGGCTTTTTGCAAAATCTGTAGATCAGATTTCAATTGCGCAGCCAAAGATGGCACAACACATCTAAAAAGACACACAGAAGCACATAAAAAAAGAGAGGCTAGACAGACAACGTTAAACTTAACAGCTAATTCTAGCTCTCTGTCTGCTTTTTCGTATTCTGCTGAAACAATGCGAAAGGAGATGGCTAGACTAGTTCTTTGCCAAGAATTACCTTTAAGTTATGGGGAAAGCTCCTCAGTAGAACGTTTTAACCAAGTAGCCCTGAACCCCGCATTTAAAAAGGTGCCTAGAACCACACTTAGAAGAGATGTTATGGCAGCTTTTGAAGCTGGCAAAGCCAAATTGATTCAAACTTTTGCGGCCTTAAAATCTAGGATAGCTTTAACGTCCGACATATGGACAACAAAATGTGGTTTATCCTACATTTGTGTTACAGCCCATTATGTAGACAACGACTATATTATTCATAAGATGATTATTGGATTTAAATTGTTACCCTTTGGTCATACTGGTGTTGTTATTGCTAATGCGCTTATGCCTGTTATTCGTGAGTATGGCACTTCTGATAAAATCATTTCATTTACACTTGATAATGCCTCTAACAATACAACTGCAATATCATTTTTGAAAACACATCTGAACCCTGATCTGGATGGTCTTTTATTTCATCAGCGATGTGCTTGTCACATCTTAAACTTGATAGTACAGGATGTGCTTAAATATGCTGCTGATTGGGTAGAAAAGGGTAGAAACCTTATGTTATACATACAATCTTCTAGCAATAAGAGAGCTTTATATAAAGAAGTATGTAGAAATTGCCAACTTCCTTACCGGAAGTTTACATTAAGTGTTCCACATAGGTGGAACTCAACGTATCTTATGATGCGTTGCTTGCTTAAAAACAAGATGCAACTGACTTATTTTGCTAGCACCCACATTCCGTATGAGACGGATTTCAACCTTACTGAATTAGAGTGGAAAACAATTGAGCAGCTTTGTGATTTTTTTGAGGGTTTTTATTATGCTACAAACAAATTTTCGGGTATGTATTACTCAACATCCTTTTTAGGGCTTGGTCAATTAGTTATAATTTCTGACACTTTAGCTAGGTATAGAGACACTACAGACACTACCCTCATTCTTCAACATATGATCGAAGAAATGGGTACTAAACTAGCAAAATATTGGAATCCTATTCCTTTGCTTTATTCATTAGCTAAGGTTTTTGATCCACGATATAAAGAGGATGGAGTAGCTGGATTATTATAAACGTTTTATGAAAACATGCAATTTGAAGTTGAAGATCATATAATGCATTTTAAAACTAGCTTAAGAGCTCTGTTTGCAACGTATGAAGCTAGATATGGAACTTCATCAAACACTTCTTCTGTTCCTGCTAGTTCTAATATTACATGCAAACTGAGGCAGATTTTGGGGAAGAAAAAACAAAAAACCGTAGCTTCAGAAAGTTCGTCAAATGAGTTGTCCAAATATTTAGAAATTTCTTATCCTTTCACTGAGGAAGAATTGGATGATCCAAATTTTGACATTTTGGGATGGTGGAAAATGTATGAACCTAGGTGTCCAATTCTTACCATTATGGCTCGTGATCTGTTATCAATCCCTATTTCTACTATTGCGTCCGAGTCTGCTTTTAGTGCAAGTGGCAGGGTTCTGAGTGATAGGAGATCAAGGCTTAAAGAAGATGTAGTTGAAGCTGCGGTATGTGCAAAGGACTGGTTTCATGCTGAAGACCGCTCGCAAGACAAACAGGACCTTTCAGAAGATTCTGAGGACGAAGGGACTGATGCTGAATGATTTTCTTTTTTCCATGTATTGTTATTTTCTATCTTGTATTAGCTTGTAGAAGTCCTATGTGTTGGCCATTGTATGTGGGGTAAGGCTGGCCAATGTAAGTCCCCCCCTCAAAAAAATTTTAATTAATGAAATTTAAAGGTTCAACCCGGGACCTTCGTGAATTTCGGGCTAAATTATCTAACTTAGGTTTATAAATAATATAAGTAATAATTTTTTTAAACTTTGTAAAATATTTTATATATGTCTTATAAATTTTTTAAAAATTTAATATCATTCTAAACTTTTTTTTACTTCTTTAGAACAAGTTATAATTAATAAAAAATTGTTCTAAATAAGAAAACATTAGCTAACAAGTATTTTAAATTTTTAAAAAATATATATGACATGTAAAATATTTTACAAATGTTAAAATAATTTATAATGATTTAATACTGTTTTTACATATTTTTAAAAAAATTTCAAAATTTTTTTTTAAGTCTAAAAAAGAAACAACTAAAACTGGGCCGGCCCGGGCCCGGCCCGCTTGGCCCGCGGCCCGCCGGGCCGCGGGCTGCGGGCCGGGCTTGGGGGGTTTTCACCCCCCGGGCCCGGCCGGCCCGGCCCGGCTTGTAAATCAAACCGGGCCGGCCCGTGGCCAGGCCAGGCCCGACGGGCTTCGGGCCGGACCGGGCCGGGCCGGGCCGGGCCGGCCCGACGGCCACCATGAGATAAGGATAAGAAATGAGCCACGCCTATCTTTCATGCAAAACAAAACAAAGTGTTGGTTACGTGCAAGACTAATTAAGTTGGAGGGCTTGTCTATATATAATTAATTCGTACTGATGTATAGAATCAAATACCGTACCTCCATCCGCACAAAACTGCCGGTGCGACCATATATCCGGTTGACAAATTACTCAATACTTAGGTTATTCTATCTTTTTTATTTAGACCCTTCGTACGCTCAAGTGGAAATGTACCCAGGGGTTTGAAAAATAGTTCAAAGTCAAACGAGGGGTGTTAAAAATTTTCTCGGCATTTATCCACTATAGTACCATCGCGGCGAGGGCGAGGGGGCGAGGGCGAGGGGAAGCTCTCAGCGACCTCTCTCCTTTCCCGCGAAATCACGCGGAGAGAGAAAAATGTGCCCAAACCCTAACAGCCCTAACCCTAGTCACAGTGGCAGCCGAGATGATGAGGAGAAAGAGGAGAGGAAACTGAAAAAGCAGGCGCTGGTACATGAGCTCTCCCTCAAGCTATCCGACGGCGATCCCTCCGCCCGAATCGAGGCGGCGAGGGACATACGGAAGCTCGCCAGGGCGTCGGCCAAGGTCCGCTCCGCCTTCGCCGTCTCCGCCGTCGTCGATCCCCTCGTTGCCATGCTCTCATCCGCCGATCGCCAGGCCAAGGAGTCTGCTTTGCTCGCTCTACTCAATCTTGCCGTACGAAACGAACGGTGAGCTTAAGTATTGTGTAATTCTTTTATGGTTCTGGATGTGATTTTATGGCAAGGTGTGATTTAATTCTTACCATGTTTTGTTTGTTTAGATTCAGATGATTTCTTATGACAATCTGTTCACAAAAAAAAATTGGGGGTGAAATGCTGAGTTTTGGGGCAAGAATTTAATTTCTTGACATGTAGGACATATTGTGAGCATTGATACTTCGTGGTGCGCTGGATCTCGGACATGAAATTTTTGTTGTCTGTACTGCTTTTGTTCATAGAACAGTTTACATCCGAAATGTTAGGAAAATATTTCCCTGGTTGGAATTGTTTTTTTTGGGTTGGACGGGCAATCAGTAACAAAAGCCCCCTGCTTGCACATGCTGATGATTGAATTGGAGAATGCTGAATGACCAGATTCTACACAGTCATTCGAATTTGAGGATGGTGACAACTTCGTAGGTCTAACATTGTTCCGGTGATTTATAGAGAACAAATCATCCATTGATGGCTTGTATATTAAGGCTAAAACATAAGCTTTTTGCAATTCCTTGCTACGGAAACACATGCTGGATAACCAGTTATCTGAAAATAAGTTGTCATGCATGATATGTATCAATTCAACCCTAAGTTACCAACTAAAATTAAAAGCCTTCCAATGGCAAAACGTTTCTGTTCTGAACGCATATAACAATAGATAAATAAGCAGGAGTAGAAACTGAAAGGAAAGGGTGAAGATGGCATTCAGAAGGCAGATACAAGGTGAATTATGGGTTTAATTTACAAAATTTGCTAGGCTTTCTTTATTGAATAAAGTAAAGAAAGTACTTGCGGCTGTTTGTTTTGTACACTTTTTAAACATATGATATGAACAAATCATTGACCATACTCCCACTAGTCTATACCGATGCCAATCAATATAGTGAACCATCTTGTGAAGACCATGCGAGCATGGTGGCCATGCACACAAGTTAGAAGAAATGATCTCCAACAATGATGGCATGCAAAAACTATTGCAGAAATAGAAATAGAAATACAATGTTAAATGATAATGCAGAAATTGGATAGACGCCATGGAATAAGGTTTCACGTGTTTTGTCATGATTTTGTTGAGTTTCGGTCGGAAAGCAACATATAGTTTTGGTTTTGTTAAGTTTTGAATGAAATATAGTTATTGGCTAGTTTTAGATAGTTTCCTAAGTTGTAAATGAAACATGTCGAAACATTCTAAACCATTGAAAATAAAGAGGGAAATAGGAAGAAACCTAACATCCTTAGTTATTAATAATCTCATCTTGGAATTTTGCTACATGAACATAAATTTTAATCTATTATAATTTAGAGTATTTTAATATAACTTTAATTATGATTTGAATTTAGCTTGATGACTTTCATATTAGTTTTGATTAATATTTAGGCTTACTGGTTGAGTACCATAGGTCGAGTTTTTTGAATAATCCCTACTTAGCATGCATGCTTATATTATATACTTTTTAAGCACTACATGTGCAAACAACTTGAGACGGTGCTATGTATAGTAGTTATAAACACTTAGATTATAAGTTTCTACACACAAGAACAAAAATTGAAAATCCAAGCAAAATTTTCAAGACCAACACAACCGGAAAAAAACCTATAATTTAAGGGCTCAAACCCAAACTAAGATATCAAATCTTTCTAGACGCATGTCGTATTTGACCAAAAATATTGGATCGACATCACAGGATGGGAAAACTAAAGCTAATAATGCATTTTGGCCTAGTGTTGCATAAAAAGCTAGCAATACATAGTACATGCGGAAAGATCATGGCTGAAAACCAAGGTTTGAGGTCTCGGTTTCGGTCTCGGTATCGCTCTCTCGAAAATTTAAGTTTCGGTATCGGTATCGTCTGTTTCGGCGGTATTGGACGTGGGTTTCGGTTGGTCAGTATCGGTAGTTTTAAATACATAAAATCTATTAGATACGTAAAAAAATTAAAGTAGCTAGAATTTTGCCTTGCACACCCACCGTTTTACTTTGCGCACGTACCACTTATTTGCAAGTTTGCCTTAGAGTTGCTTTGCGCACATATCATTTTGATTTGTGCACATATCACTTATTTACAAGTTTGCCTTAGAGTTGCTTTACGCACATACCATTTTGATTTGTGCACATATCACTTATTTACAAGCTTGCCATAAAATATTTTACTCTACACATCTATAACTTATTTACAAGTTTACCCTTCAAAATTTTCCAATCCTCTCTCGCGCACGTCGTTCTCTCTCTCGGTCCTCTCTCTCTCTGGAGCGGCAGGAGCGGCACAGGAGCTGCGCGGCAGCCGTCGATGCGACAGCAGGCGGCGGCGAGGAGCGGCGGCAGGCGGCGGCGAGGTAAGTTCGATTTTCTTTTTTTTCAGTTTCTTCCATTTTTCTTCTTCTTCCTTCTTTTATTTTCGATTTTGATCCCTTTTTTTCATATTTGCTGGGGTTTCGGCCAGTTTCGTCCGATACTCGACGAAACCGGCCGAAACCCTAGGGTTTCGACCGATACCGATTTTCTGCCGCAGTTTCGGACCGGTACTGGGCGGTACTGGTCCGATATGCCCGATACCAAGAGGTATCGGGCGATACCTCAAACCATGCCGAAAACTTGGAGCAAGATCCGTCATTTCCATTTAGGTTTCATGCAAGAGGACCCCTCATGATCTAATCATGTGGACTCACATCGTAATTAGTCTATTATCCCCTTGATTTCTTTGTGTTTGTCATATAAATGTACTTATCTAATTAGATTCTTCAAATTAGCAAATTCAATTTTCTTACAATTATGATCAAAATGAACGCAATCTTAGTCACCATCTACATTAAAAAATTTAAATTAAGGTCAAACTGTAACCACTCTTAAGGTCATCTTCTCCGATGAGAACGAGGTTGGTTTGGAACTCATGGCATCATGAACAGATCACTAAGTTTTACGAATTTCTGAATTTTCATAAACCTCTTGAACGAGTTCCAGAAGAAACTATGGGGCATGCTAGCGAATTCAGACAATAAAAATCAATTCTGAAGGATCTCGATATAGTTTAGTCCTTAAAGTACTTGTAGTACAACTAGGGGTTGCAATTGGGTTAGGTTGGGTTGGATTTGGGTTATGTATTTGGGGTCACCCGTTTACTCGTGACCTGTAACCGATCCGTTTATTCATAGATCAAGTGTAGGTTACTAATGCTCGACTCGCAGGTTTACGGGTCACCTCATGGGTGACCCATTTAGCTTGTGAGAGAACAAGCACATTTTGATAAATTTTCTGTCCTTAAAATGCCAACATGGAGCGTGAATAGAATTTTAAACAATTAAACTAAAGAGCTTGTAAGTGATACTAATATCCAAAAAAGCATATTTGTACATGCATGGTAGGCTTAATTTCGAAAAACTGTCTCATACTTTCGCTGGATTCCAAAAAATTACCTCTTATTTTGATATAATCGCAAAACAATATCATACTTTTCAGGTTTCGATAAACTCCCTTATCCTCATATCCCCCTCCCCACCGCTGCCCTTCACCCTCTATCCATCGCCACCCATCCCCATTCCACCCACCGCTGGCCTCCTCCCACTCCCCCCACCGTCCTCCCCCCTCCACCCACCACCACCCTTCGCCCTCCACCCACCGTTGCCCATCCCCCTCACCTCACCGTCCTCCCCCTCCCTCCACCGCCGCCCCTGCCCTCCTCACTCCATCGTAGCCCCCATCCCCCCTACCAACCGCCGCACTCGTCCACCACTTCCCCCCACTGCCGCCCCCGCCCCCTCACTCCACCGTAGCCCCCCAGCCCCCCTTCCCACATATATCGAAATATGAGGTAGTTCTACGAAATTAAACCAAAGTATGAGGTAGTTCTACGAAATTAAGCAAAGTATGAAGTAGTTCTACGAAACCAAAGTAAGAGGGAGTTTATCGAGACCTAAAAAGTATGAAGTAGTTTTGCGATTATATCAAAATAAGAGGCATGTTTTTGGAATTCAGCGAAAGTATGAGGTAGTTTTCCGAAATTAAGCCTGAATGTTACAATAAAAGCAAATTTTAAATAAGAAAAAACATAATATTTATGAGATGAATTTTCTCTAACTTTATTCATCGCCTACCAGATCAAAGTATGTAAATCTTACCAAAATTCTTTAGAAAAAGACAATTTGAAAACCTTTATAAATTCTCACTAAATCCCATTAAATTTTCTTAAAACCCTATTGATAGAATTGGATTCAAGACCTTTTATTTATACTAATCCCTAAGTCATAAGCCTAATTGAATACAATTGTAGTCCAAATTATACTTTTAAATTATATAGGACGGGTAAAAAAGAAAACCTAATTCAATTCGAACTCAAATTAGATTTGAGTCATATCCTAACAATGTACACCTTGACTCAAAATTTATCATATCTATAAACAATTAATGTCTTCAATTTGAATCACCCGTGCCAGAGCCTTTAACAAAACATTAACAACTCCATGTTCAGCAGAAATCTACTCCACCTGAATTAAAAGTTTATCATAATTTAACTTTTTGACTCATGTGTTCACCAACATCTCGGAAGGAATTACCACAACCTTCCTTCCTTTGCAGTTATCGACACATCGAAAGGCATCGCCATCATTTCCCTATGTGGTCAACCAACATATCCGAAGGTAACTTCCTTGCTTTGTGGTTTATCAACTCGATTAAATCATAGTATCTCAACATTGATCAGGAATACGCAATATATCTCATCAATTCACTATTAACTGCGGTTGCTTTAATTTCTCAGCAATATTTCTCGTTCCTCTTTTTCTCTTTTTGGTGCATCTCGATCGTTGATTGCGCACCATTGCAATCACCATCTTGAAAGCTTAAACGCAAATCCATAACTTCAGCTTTGATACTACTTTGGTAGGACAAAAGTAAATTTTATATGAGAAAAGAAAACATAAAATTTGATAGATGAATTTTCGTCAAGTTTATTCATCACACACCAAATCAAAATACATAAATCTCATCAAAACCTCTCACAAAAACATTTCAAAAAATCATTATTAATTCTCACAAAAAATCTATTTGAAGCTTCTTAAAAATCTATTGATACAATTGGATCCAAAACCCCTTATTTATACTAATCATTGAACTTCTAAACCTAATTAAACTACTACACATAATTGTTGTCTAAATTAAATTCTTAAATAATATAGGATTCACACACAAAAGAAAAATATAAAAGGAAAACCTAACTCATTTAGGACTCAAGTTAGATTTTGAGTCAAATCCTAACACGGAAAGTTAAACTACTGACTCATTTATAATGTTTTACCTCTCTGACAAAGAAAAAGAAACATTCTTATTTAAATAATTCCTAGTAAAATTAGCCAATAATTATTAGGAAAATGTATGATCATCAATGAAAAGGACCTAGAATATTTTTTTAAAAAACTTAAAGATAGTAATTAACCCATTAATCCAAAAAAACACAAGTGACTAATCGAAAAAAATTAAACTACATTTAGGGAGAAAAATATAAAACCATTGTTGTATCAAATTTCAAGTAAAAAAATTAAAAAAAGATGGAGTTTAGAAGGAGATTGGAACCTGAAGGCGTGTTCGGATTCTGATGCTGCAAGGGATTTTGATGTTTTGCAAAATAAGGAGAGGTAGTGTATAACGATATTTTGTGTGCGAATGGGCTAAACTGGGTAGAAACGGGTTAAGTTGTTTAACCCCACCATACCCGTTGAATATATGGGATCATGGGTTCGTACCTTAAACGGGTCACCCCGTATACATTGACCCGAACCTGTTTAAAGCATGTGGTCATGGGACTGGTTGACGGGCCGGGTCTGGATTGCGACCCTTAGGTACAACCAAAAATATGAATTTTGAACATTATTTTTTGGAGCATGATCTCCATCACATAAAGATTCCCTATTGAGGAAACAACAAACATTTATGAAAGCTAGATTTCCACGGTACAAACTGTCAAATTGTGCATGCAACTTGGCCATGGTCATTTATGATTGACACCCATGACCAGCATATGTGCACAACCCACTTTCAATGCAAAGGTGAGTAAAGTTCAAACTTCTTTTCCCTTGTACCAAGGAAAAAAATTCAAAGAATCTAAGAAGGAAAATTTCTTAGCATTGAACAATATGTAAGAAAAGGCTGCAAGTTCAAGCTGAACAATGCACAGATCCTTGTGAGGGGGACATATACATGGTGGCCTCTACATGTAAACAGATGATGAGCTCATATGCTAACAAGAACTAGCCAACTTGTTTAATGTTAGTCCACTTAATATTCCCTTAATTATCATACACTTCAAGCTGAACAATGCACAGATCCTTGTGAGGGGGACATATACATGGTGGCTTCTACATGTAAACAGATGATGAGCTCATATGCTAACAAGAACTAGCCAACTTGTTTAATGTTAGTCCACTTAATATTCCCTTAATTATCATACACTAGGTATCATGCATGTGAAAAAGTAGCGAAGTTGTGATACGGCTATGGCTTTTTGAGGAATAAAAATGGGGGGGGGGGGGGTTTTGACTTGGAAAAGGAAAAAAGATGAGATTTTAATAAAGTGGAAATCTAAAATCTATTATACATTTGAGGACCTTTTTTGAATCTTTATCCTACGTGGATACTAAAGTATGACTAGGATAAACATTGATGATATGATGCTGACTATGATAATGATGATATGCAAAGTGATTTGAATTTGAAATTTG
The DNA here is from genome assembly GCA_030789695.1 of Scilla litardierei. Lineage (NCBI taxonomy): Eukaryota > Viridiplantae > Streptophyta > Magnoliopsida > Asparagales > Asparagaceae > Scilla > Scilla litardierei. The sequence continues at coordinate 166,079,782 of CM061142.1, read as the reverse complement.
ATGGGAATATATTGGGGTGAAAATTAAAACTTGAGGGGAAAATTTGAATGAGGTTGTTATGAGTGAGGGAGACTTATGGTCTCTCCTCCCTCATTATCCACCATAACACCCTACTACCATGTAGTGGGGTGAACCCTTGGGCTACTAGGGGTAACCTCCTATACTATGAATGAATAAAAGGATACCATGAGCTATTGTCATGGTTGCTCTTTCTCCAAACACGTTATCAGCATAATTTATAAATTGCGTGGATATTTAATAAATTACAATGTGGTTTTGGATCGGCCAGTTTATCACCATTTTATATTCCTCGCATTTTTTTTGAGAGAAATTGAATTGTAGTGAGGATATATTTGTATAAGCCAAAGACCGGAGTATCCTTCCTTGAAGACGGATGCAAAATTGCAAATTTGCTGGGATCCCAATAGGTTTCCGAGTTGTATTTTTTCATTTTTGTCTTTTGTATTCTCTGGACTGTATATCTTATGGACTTTGGACTTTATTATGTGGTGACTGGCCGATTCACGCAACTAATTTATTAATTTTACATGAATTTTTAATATGCTTTATTATTAATTCATGTTATTTTAAATGCATAGATAATATGACAAAAATAGCGAGCGTCGACTTTGAAGTTCTCGATGTGGCTGGAAAGAATTATCTGAGCTGGCATGTGGACCTGAAGTTCCATTTGCGCGCACAGGGCCGTATGGCCACAATCTTTACTTCAGTGTCTATGGCTACGGCCACTGTAACGGTCACTGCTGAGGCAGCTTCTACACCAATAGTTTCTGATGTAGATAAGTCGAAAGCCATAATTTATATCAGGCGACATATTGATCGGACCCTGAAGGCCGACTATCTCACTATAGAAGATCCACTAGAGTTGTGAACTGCATTGGAGAACATGTATAAGCATCAGAAAGATGTGATCTTTCCACATGCACGTTATGAGTGGGAAAATCTCCGACTTCAGGACCTCAAGTCCGTTGCTGAGTATAACTCAGCACTTCACAATATTACCTTACACCTGAAGTTGTGTGGTGTAGAAGTCACGGAAGAACGAATGCTGGAAAAGATTTACACATCCTTCTATGAGAAGGACGCAATCCGCACGCAACAGTACCGTGAACGCAAGTTCACCAAGTACTCTGACTTGCACTCCTGCCTTCTCATGGCAGAGCAGAACAGAGACTTGCTACTGGCCATACATAACCTACGTCCTGTAGGCTCAGCTTCTCTCCCTGAGGCTCACAAAGTTTCTTTCCAGAAGCAGAAGAACAAACAGAAGGGGAAATTTAACAAAGGGAAAGCCCATAAGAGGCAGGCCAACGGTCCTCCTCAGAACAACAACCCTCCCCAGAGCAACAACAATGAGGAAAAGAAGAAGCTCCAGTGGAAGAAAAAGAACACTGGACAGACGTCTATTGTCAATAAAAATTGGGAGGACAAATGCCACAGATGTGGCATGACTGGACATTGGTCCAGAAACTATCGTACTCCACGACACCTCCAAGATCTGTATCAAGCGAGCTTGAAGTCTCCCGTTAAAACAAATCTGGTGGAAAACCAGCCGTCAACCAAGTTCACAAAAGACGACTTCGAGAATGACGACCTCCTTGACTGATGTCATATTTATCTGTTATGTATTTACTTTATCTGTTATTAGTACTTAATCTGTAGTTTCCTAAATCATGTTATATCTTTACTTGTCAATAATGAATGTCTTTCTTTTTATTAAAGTATTGAATTCATGTTCTATAGATGAAGTGTGAGTGCCTAGTGGACAGTGTCTCGACGCACACAATCCTTTGCGAAAAAAGCTATTTTATTAGCTTAAATGATTATGATGGTCCTGTCATTACTATTTCAGGACTATTAAACATAATTGAAGGATCTGGTGAAGCAATGATTTTGCTCCCAAATAATTCGAGACTAATAATAAAAGATGCACTTTTCTCTCCAAAATCAAGTAGGAATCTGTTAAGTTTCAAGGATATTCGTTTAAACGAATATCACTTAGAAACTAAAGATATAAATGAAGATGAATATCTGTATGTTACTCGTCAAAAAGACGGTTTAAAAACTGTCTTAGAACGATTTAAGGGACTCCCGTCGGGTCTCTATCATACTCATATTCAACATATATAGGCTAATTTGACTGTGCACCAGAAGTGCCTTTCATCGCCAGGATTCAAACTCTGGCATAACAGACTTGGTCACCCTAGATCGGCAATGATGCACCGCATCATCATCCAATTTTTTGGACATACCCGAAGATTCTTCAAACGGGTGATTTTCCATGTCTACCTTATTTCTAGGGTAAACTAATAACGAGACCATCATTACTGAAAGTGGGATTGGAGTCTCCTAGCTTCTTGGAGAGAATACATGGGGATATTTGCGGGCCTATTCACCCCGCAAGTGGCCCATTTCGGTACTTTATGATACTGATAGATGCATCATCAAAATGGCCTTATGTGTTCCTCTTGTCCACCCACAACCTAGCTTTTTCAAAGCTATTGGCACAAATAATTAAGTTGCAGGCTCATTTCCCCGATAACCATATCAAGAAACTACATCTTGATAATGCGGAAGAATTCACTTCTCAAGTCTTTCAAGACTATTGCCGAGCAACTGGCATCGAAGTTGAACATCTAGTAGCACATGTTCACATCCAGAATGGGTTAGCAGAATCTCTGATAAAGAGACTGCAATGGATTGCACGTCCAATTGCTGTTACAATCACAGTTGCATGTTAATGCTTGGGGACATGCCATATTGCATGCCGCATCGCTTATCAGAATACGGCCCTCTAGTGGCCATATTTTATCGCCGATGCAGCTAACGTATGGTGCACCTCCGAATATCTCTCATTTAAGAGTGTCTGGTTGTGCAGTCTTCGTCCCCATTGCACCACCTCAAAGGACCAAAATGGATCCACAGCGTTGTTTGGGTATCTATATAGGGTTTGATTCACCCTCTATAATTAGATATCTTGAAACCCTGACGGGTGACGCATTTAAGACATGTCTTGATAACTGTAAATTTTATGAAAATGTTTTTCCAAAACTAGGCACACAGGCTAAGAAGCCAGAAACTTCTGAGACCATTTCTTGGGACACAAAGACTTTGTCTCATTATGATCCGCGTACTAGTCAATGTGAAGATGAGATCCTGAAGATCCTTCATCTTCAGAATACAGTACATTTACTACCAGATAATTTTACTGACAACCAGAAGATTGTCAGATCACACGTCCGTGCTACCAATACGCCAGCTAGGATTGATATCCCCAAAGATGGATGCAATCCACCGGCAGCAGAATCGACTGTACCTCGATTGAAGAGAGGACGCCCACCAGGTTCGAAAGACAAAGCTATACGAAAAAGAAAAAATCCTAGAGAAATAAAGATGAACCCTACACAGGATGCTGAGCTCAAACAAGCTACCTCTCTCCTCCTACATTCCCCTGAAGAGGAAACTATAGGAGAAACATCATTAAATTTTGTACGTACTGGGGAGGTACTGGACAGAAAAAGCACTGTCGTTGACGACGACTTTGCGTTCAATATTTCCGTGCACGTAGCTGAATACGACGATGACATCGAACCACGATCTCTTGCGGAATGTAAACGCAGAGATGATTGGCCAAGAACGAGACAATAGGAGTAGAGCTGGACTCACTCTTGAAACGCACAATTTTTGGATCAGTAGTCCAAACACATGAAGGTGTAAAACCTGTGGATTATAAGTGGGTTTTCATCAGAAAAAGAAATGAAAATAACGAGATCCAAACACCTGAAGGTGTAAAACCTGTGGGTTATAAGTGGGTTTTCATCAGAAAAAGAAATGAAAATAACGAGATCATACGCTACAAATCACGCTTGTAGCACAGGGATTTTCCCAACGACCGGGGATAGATTATGAACAAACATATTCCACTGTTATGGATGCGATCACGTTCCGATTTTTATTAAGCCTATCATCTCTGGAAAGCCTAGAAATGTAGCTCATGGACGTTGTGACTGCATATCTATATGAAAATATAGATAAAGATATCTATATGAAACTCCCTGACGGATATAAATTATCTCCAGAGATAGCAGAGAGACCTCGGGACGTCGACTCTGTAAGGCTTCAAAGATCATTATATGGTCATAATCAATCGGGTAAAATGTGGTATCACAGACTGAGTGATTTCCTTGCGCAGCAAGGTTTCACCAATAATGAAGTCTGCCCATGTATCTTTATTAAAAGATCGGGAACAAGATATGTTGTAGTCGCCGTTTATGTGGACGACTTAAATCTCATTGGATCTCCTGCAGAGATCGCTGAGATATCTGCAAGCCTAAAGATTACTTTTGAAATGAAAGACCTAGGCAAAACAAAGTATTGTCTTGACTTACAGATCGGACACCTACGTGGTGGTATCCTGTTACACCAATCCATATATACAAGGAAATTACTGAAAAATTTCCTAATGTATAAATGTCATCCTCTAATTACACTAATGTTCGTTAGATTCTTGGATGTACATAAGGACCCCTTCCGTCCGTTGGAAGAGGGGGATGAAATGTTAGGTCCTGAAATACCTTATCTTAGTACCATTGGAGCACTTCTATATCTGGCTAACTGTACGCTTCCCGATATAGCGTTCTCAGTGAATCTTCTAGCCAGATATAGTGCAGCGTCCATAAAGCGCCACTGGAACTGAGTTAGGCAGCTTCTGCGCTACCTCCAAGTGTCAATTGACCTAAGATTATATTTCCCTAAAGGTGGATCTCGCACTTTAATTGGTTATGCAGATGCAGGTTACATGTCTGATCCTCACACCGAGAAATCACAAACTGGTTTTGTGTTCACCTACGGTGGTACAACCATCTCCTGGAAATCTGTGAAGCAAACCACTACAATAATCTCTTCTAACCATTTCGAGCTCCTCGCGATCCATGAAGCAAGCACAGAATGTGCATGGCTTCGTTCAGTCATTCATCACATCTTAGTGACTACCGGCCTGAAGATCGGTGACCTTGAGCCAACTACGATATTTGAGGACAATGCAGCTTGCATAGCTAACCTACAGACTGGTTTCATCAAGGACGACAAGACGAAGCACATATCTCTTAAGTTCTTTTGGACGCACGACCTACAAGAGGAGAAGCAAGTCGAAGTACAGCATATTCGGTTTTATAATAATTTAGCTGATTTGTTCACTAAGGCTCTGCATAGATGTACTTTTGTAAAGCTTGTAAAAGGAATCGGGATGAGACATCTGAGAGACCTACAAGCCTGAAGCTTGTACGGATCAGGGGGGAGTAACCTGTGGGTTGTACTCTTTTTCCTTAAGACTGTTGGTTTTCCCACTAGGTTTTGCACAGCTAAGGTTTTAACGAGGCAAACACGTTTACTCTGGATCCAGAAGTATCCGCCTCATTAGCGTCATGAATCCTGAAGCATTATATGCTAAGTCCAATTTAATAGATGGATAATGGGGAGTGTTATGAGTGAGAGAGACTTATGGTCTCACCTACCTCATTATCCACCATAACACCCCACTACCATGTAGTGGGGTGAACCCTTGGGCTAATAGGGGTAACCTCCTATACTATGAATGAATAAAAGGATACCATGTGCTATTGCTATGGTTGCTCTTTCTCCAAACAGAGGGGTGATTTTTGTGTTCGGTGGAAAGCTAAAGGAGAGAAAATATTTAACTTTGCATTCACTTTTTGAGGGGGAAATTTAAATGAACTGTGTCATACATGGAAAAATAGATATTTGATGAACTGTTCGTTTCCAGAGATAATGGGTTAGAGAAAGTTTGGGGGGGGAATTGAATTTGAAATTTGAAACGTTGAAAACTATTTGTTGAAACTTGGGGTCTTCTCATTACTCATTTGAAAACCGAAACCATTAAACTAAATTTTGGGAGGAACTAAGATTTTTTGGGAGTAACAAATTTTTTTGAGATGATCTAAATTTTGGGGAGGGAATATCGTAAATAAACCGTGCCCTACGTGCACGCGTTATGACTAGTAACAAGATAAATGGCCACAATTTGAGAGGTCTCTCTCCTAGCTTTCAATTCGAAAAGAAAGCCTAAGATCTCCTGGCTAGGGTTCGTAAACATTTAGGACAATAGTTTTCACTGAATAATCAAGCATCCTCTCCTCCTAGCCGGCCCTAGCTTAAATAGAGGAAAAATTTACAGAAATTACAGTTTTTACGAAAAAACCCATAATGCTGAAAATTACAAAAATATCATCGTAAGATCTGAAAATTCTGAAAATGCCCCTGTTGAGCCTAAATGCAAAACATTACATTACTTCGCCCCCAAAAACCACCTTATTCTCAAGGTGGTATCGTGAAAACCATGTGCTCACTAATCCAGATGGAGGTTCTCATCCCCTTTTGGCCTTCCTGATCCACCCGTTGGCCTCCTTCGTCTTCAATAATCAGCATCTGGAGAGCCGGATCCTTGCAACGATGTCATGGTCCATACTTTTCGTTGCTGCGGAAACAGAGTCCCTTGATACTATGTTTCTGGATTTCCGTATCTGTGAGCCACTTACGTCTACCGTCCGGTTGAAGCTCGATGTTCCTCTCGTGGTTGGACTGGAGCCCTCCTGGTGACACATTCTCTTCTTTTGTCGCTATCTGACTTCGAGAAATAGATCCGCTCCACGCTTCTCGGGCTCGCTTCTCCGCCGCTAGCCTACCTTCAACCATCCTCGCCAGGCGCATTCGATCTAATAAGCCTCTGGGCCTCTGAATCCACAGCTCTGCCTTAATGGTGGGCTTCAGCCCCTTCATGAAGCACCCTTCTAGGGACTCCTGAAATCACACGGACACAGTCCACTAACATCTCGAACTTCTTTATATACTCCCTGACTGTCCTCTCTTGCCTCAAGGCAAACATCTGCTCATACACATCTGCCACTTAGTCTTCTGAACCTGCGACACCTTGAAGTATCATTCGGCTATATAGATCCACCTTTCTGAGTCTTTCCCTTAAAAATAGGTATCTTCAAATTTTTGATCTTGCTCTCTACTGTGGATGCTCCAGGCGCACCTCTCCCCCGACGATGGTCATGGCGTTGTGGCGCTAGAGGATCATGAGCGTCATAATAGTCTCCTGTAGGGTCCCGATCCTCTCCATCAACACCCTCCCAATCAGCTTCTTCCCAGTCAGCTCCTACATCAACGAAGTCTCCATGGTCATCCTAGTGGTATCGATGGTAGTTTTTAAACTCTGCATCAAGTCCTGGGGGTGGGGGGTCTCCCACCGTAGAAATCGGCGGCAAATTTCTCCCGGGGCCCTCAAACCACTTGCCGAACCCATCTCGCTATCCAGTCCTCTTCGGGGTCGTTGGGGGCTTAAAGTTAGCCCGACGGTCCTGCAACTGCAACCAGGGGCCCTGGTGCGCCCCCAGGGGCCCTAGCGGGACCCTGTCGGCTTTGCTGGGCTCTGGGGCCATGGAGAGCTGCCAGGGGCCCAGCGGGGCCTTGTCGGCTTCGCTGGGGCTCTGATGGGCACTGGCGAGGGCCCTGGCGGGTTCCTTGGCGACTTGCCAGGGCTCGGCGAAGCCCTGGCGCCGCCAAGGCTCGCGAGGCCCCTGGCGAACCGCCAGGGGCCGCTGTTGCCTTGGCGGTCCGTGAGGACCCTGGCGGCTTCGCCGGTGTGCTTCGGCCTACGGTTCGCCCCCCCCCCCCAAAATCCTGGGGTCTCATGTCGTGTTGTCATGCCTCCTCGCCTCCGTTGAAATTGATTTATTCGTCATCCGAAATCAGATTTGCATTTGAAAGAAGTCCTTCACGAAAGGAATCAACTTTGCCCTTCCCATTTCCTAAAGTCTTCGCCTTTTGTTCTGGATCTAGGGGTTCGGGCAGATATGATTTTATCGTCTTGGAAAGCGCCAAAACACTCTGATTTGTTTGATTTAGGGCTTTCATGATTTGCGAGAACCTCTAATCCATCTTGCCCCCTTTGATCTTCTATACTCTTCTTGATCCCCTAGATCTCGCCATCAAACTTCTCTTCCAACGTATCGACTCTATTCTTGGATCTCTTCATCGGCATGGATCATGCTCCAATACCAATTTGATACTACTAGGGCTTTTTAGGAATAAAATTTGGGTTTTTATGAATGGAAAAGAAAAAAGATGGGATTTTTATACAGTGGAAATCTGAAATAATAAGATAAATAACCACAATTCGAGAGGAGACCTCTCTCCTAGCCTTCAAATCGAGAAGAAAGCCTAAGATCTCCCGGCTAGGGTTCGTAGACTCATAGGACAATAGTTGTCACAAAATAATCAAGCATCTTCTCCTCCTAGACGGACCTAGCTTAAATAAAGGAAAAATTACAGAAATTACAGTTTTTACGAAAAAACCTCTAATGCTGAAAATTACAAAAATACACTCCTAAGATATGAAAATGCCCTTGTTGGGCCTAAATGCAAAGCGCATCAAATTGATGATTGCCCATGTAGCATTGACAACGGACACGGGACAAACACAATACGATTTGGATACGTCGACATGGCAAATTCATAAGCAACCAAGGTATGGTGACACGTTATATAATATTTTTATTTATATATAAAATAAAAAATTTCAGAAAATTGCCAAACTATACTCGATACTTATATAACAAGAAAAGGTTTTGGTGGCTTCAGCGTGTCAGATCGCTGAGTTGCAGCCAATAGTTGCTTTAAAAATAGAACAACATAAAGAAACAAAAAAGTCATAACTCTTCTGTATAATTGTTACCAATTTCAAGGAAAGTGGTCCCCATGATGTGTCCACTCAATACCCAACTGACTCTTTCACGCAGGCGAGCAAACTGAAAAAAGAACCTGTAGACTTAGATGTCCATTTTGCACTGTGGGCACGGGGCTTATAACTAATGCTGTGATTCATACTAGACTACACTGTAATGAAGGTCTTTCTAATTAAAATATGTTTTAAATTTGACCTATTAAAACAATAGTACGGGTGCATTTATTACTCAAGTTCGAAAAAGTTTGCATTTGGTATCATTTTTTTCTTTCTTCTTTTGAGAGGAAATATCAGGTATCAAATTAATTAAAAGAAACATTACGGTCCAACAGTTACATGGAGCTAATTAATTTAGCGCAACTGAAACCACTCTTAACGGCATGCATAGCTATAGCGGATATAAAATGGTACTTACATATGGCCCTAACAAAATACTTTTGTTTTAGCCAAAAATGCACATGGCAATTCAACCAGTATTGCTACTGGACATCAATTTAGGAAGGCGATCAGCTGAGTTGGATCATTAAACTTATATCGAGAAGTAATCGGACAAGATAAGAGTATGAAACTTACCAGAGAGAGGCGCTTCCATTTATCATCTGTTTTTACATGCATATACTTTTTTATACGAATACTATACAATTCTGTAAAATTCTTCTTTATTTAAAGTAGAATAAACAGTGATTTGAATAGTTAAAAATTTGTTAGGGGAAAAAACAAAAGATAAATATCTACATATGATGCAAAATACCCATACATGGTTGGAAGTTAATAGTGTACAAATTTTAATAGAGGACACTGCATGTTGGGATGTTCTGAATAAGAGCAAGATAAGTGGGCTTCCCCTAATTTCCCACTTACTCCAAACTGTCAGAAAATAAGGGGGACCACTTCTCCCTCTCTGAAAAAACACAAACCTGTGCCCCTACCTCCATCCACAATAGAAATTAACGGGAAGGAGAAGAAAAGAAAAGAAGAGATAACAATGCACAAATAATGCTTCCATGTGTAATGAAGTTAAAAACTTATTTTACTTATTTAATTCATTACATCAACATGCATTAAATTTGAAGATTTTTAATTTTATTAGCACGTGAATGCATGTGCCAAAAGACTAGTAATAAATAATCCAAACATCAAGAATAATATTAAATTTATCACAATGAAAGCCCAAGTAGCTCTTATTTGAAACCCCTGTTTGAATTAAAATAACTGGAAAATTTAGAAATTCAAGTAAGACATGCAAAGATTACTAACCTCCAAACATGAAGAGTGGAGAAGAGAGGCGAGCAAAAATATTTTTTGGGGTTTGGGATCCGTATACTTGTCGCTAGTGGTTATTGCTGGACTCTCTCATTGCTGGAGCCATTGGCGGTGATCTTTGTTGCCAGGGCCATCGTCGTCGGCTTTCCTCGTTGCTGAGAGAGAGCATTGAAAACATGTTGCTTTTTCAAAATGTGTTCCCGTTAACGGGTGTGGAAATGGACTCGACAGCTTAAGTCCATGTGTAGATTTGTTTTTTAATCATCTCAGAAGCATACATGACCTGGCCATCGACATATGGTAGGCACATGTGCAGGGGCGGAACCAGGATGAGATGTTGGGGGGCTGAGGGGCAGGGTTGAGTCTTTACTGACGTCATTTCAGGACGTTTCGCGCATCACTGATCGATCTAAATGAGCATTCCTTAGGACCTTCGCATAGCCTTTTGCAATAGTCACAATTCCCATTTATTTACAATTTCTATTTATTTACCCGGCCCAAACATGGATGTCATAGGATGAAGTTTTTATAGAAGTTAATAAAATTTAATTTATAAAAGCTTCACAGCATCGTAGGCCTGTCTGAGTAGGCCTGTCTGAGTGGGTTGAGGGGACTAGGTGGAAATTAGTTGGTCTTCGTCCGTGCCGATTCGAACCCTGCTGTCAACTTCTGCAACTAAATTCATTTTTTGCAAACTTAAAAACTGGGGGATGACGACAACTTGGGTCCCCCCTGCACACGTGCATGTTCCCATTTCCAAAGCAAGCAGGCACTGACATTTGGCCCAGTTGGCTCTCTATGCTTCGTAGGTGCTAGTTGTAACTTGCATTGTGATGCTGTTTATTGTTGCTTTTCTATGGGGCAATCAGGACCATAGGCCTACATGGCAGGGGAGAGGCCATGTAACTCAACACTTCTATGGTGAAAGCATCATTTCTGGTACGCATGTTAAACATGTTGGTCCTATGTATTTTAAGAATTGTATGCCAATGTTGTTTGGATCCTATAGATGGCAAATACCGACTAAGAGCAATGAATAGTGTTATCTAATAAGAAGAACTAATTAAAAATTTCACCTCTATGTTTATCTAAGAAATCAATTGGTGTTACCCACATTGGCTCTTAATCAACTAATCTCAATAGTTGCAAAAGAAACGCGCAACGAAAATATAACAACAATAACGCAAATAAAAGATAGAGATATAGACAATAAGCAATCGCAAAGACAAAGCAATTATCCTGGTCCACCCAACCTTCGGGCTATGTCCAGTCCCAAGTCACGCTTGAATTCCCACTAATCAAATTCTTCAAGAGAGAATATTACAACATGATTCTTCTATAATAAGAGGACTTCCATTTGCCTCACAAATTGAGGGCTTCCCAATTCAGTACACAAAGGTGGTATACAATTACAACACCAATATCAATAGCACCAAGCAATTATACAATAAGCTTATCACCTCTTTCACTAGATGATTTTACAAAAAATTTTGAGTTGGTGAAGTTACAACTTCCTATAACCAAGATTGAACCTTGAAGTGTATAAGTAGCTAAGGAAAAATCTCGACGATTTCAAAAAATAGAAATAAAAGTTTTTGAAGATTAAGAGATGATTGATTTAATCTCAATGAAATAAAGATGAAAGCTCTGGGAGATTACATCAAATAGACCAAGAAAATATTTTTGAATAGTTTTTGTTGAAAAACAATTGAAAAATCTTTGGCATATGGGAACTTTTGAGAGAGCTTAAGAGAGATTAAAAACTTGATTTTGATCACAAAAATTGCTCAAATATTTCTTATAAAACCCATTAGCAAACCCTCAATATATATGCCAAAAATCGGGTCGAAACTTATCGAAACTGTTCTTACAATGGCTAAATATCGCAAAGTCAAATGTTACCATTGGAGTCATAGATGGATGTACTAGTAGACTACAGTTCATCCATTGGTCGACTTGTGGCTGACTGGTCAACCAGTTGGACAATAGTGATCGACTACTGCTGTCTGTCAAAAATTCCCGAGAGCACTAGTCAACCACTGGTCTATGATTGGTCGACTACTGTAGTTTGCTACAAATACCCGAGAGCACTAGTTGACCATTGATTTATGATTGGTCGACTAATTTTCTAATACACAGATATGGCTCAGAAAACTCAGTAAATTTTTATTCAAAATAATTTAAAAATATTTTTGGGTGATTCATAAGTGTGTCTGAAGCTTTAATCAAGACCTTAACATATTATCTAAAGACATCGAAAAATATACATCAAATTACCAACTCTTGAACTTAATGTAGTTTGAAGTTCATCTTATCTCTTTGATCCATCTTAAGCTTTTGAGTTGCCCTTGATTGAACTCAATCATTATTTTGACTCTGAGCTCTCCAGCTTGAATATCTTCATGGGTCCTTGGATGAGCTCTATAAGTCATCATCCCATGAACTCAACGCATTAAACAACTGTTTCTTGCATACTTGATTAGTCCAATTAATTGTTTGCTCATCGTCAAAATCACACTCGTGGTGTTTCAATATCCAACAAATATGACGCCTCCACATGGGAGCATCCTTATATGCGTAAGATATGGAAAGGCATATAGAGGGCATAACTGAGCGCTGGAGCACCATTGGAGAGGAAAGGCAAAGCGCTAGCACTATGGAAATATAATCTCAGCACCAAATCTCTTCATGAAGGGCATATAGATGCACCACACAAATGTGTGTTGATATTTTCGGTTACATGCATGGAAGCAAGCTTGGCGTCCAAGCTTTGCACGTGAATCGTTACAGAATGAGAATCTTGTCTTATTTTAATAAAGATAATCCATCTTGCTATTGATTGGACAGATTGGAAGAAAGCAAACTATCATGTGGAAAGAGCATGGTACCACGTTTGAGTGGATGTGAAGTAGCATTGTTTGTTATTAATATAATATATCTATTATCTATTATACAAAGCATTGATGTTTTTGAATATGGATGCTGATTAGGACATATATGTTGATAGAAGGATAGCTCAAGATTTTATTGAGAATGATCAAGGGTTGGGATGAAAGGATTGGAAATTTTTGGAGGGAATGTCTAAGATGATCAAATTTTTAGGTGGGGCCACAAGAATTTGTTTTTTGTTTTTTGTTTTTTTTGGGGGTATAGATTTTGAATGTGCTTGAAATTTTTGAGGGAAAATGTGACGGTTGAAATTTGAAGGAGAAAGATTTTGAATGGAGTTGAATTTTTTAAAGGGAAGATTTTGGATGTGGTAGAAATTTTTGGGAAGAAGATTTTGAATGTCACATGACCTGAGTGCACGTCACGGGTATGATCAGTGCAATTACATGCCAATATGTATGTAACTGCGAAAACTACAAAAGAGTGCATGCATTGGCAGTAAACGACAGTGAATCCTTATTTGGAAAGAGTGTCACCTCATCTGAGCGAACATTATTTCCTAAATAATCAACTTTTTATTATTAAGATAATACATGCAATCACGTGATATGAAGTACATATCCTGTGAAACAGCAAAGACTGAATGCACTGACATATTAATGTTTGATGTCACTCTGCTTTCTTATGAATAAGAAATACTTGAACTATATGCCTACAAACTACATTGGTCTTTACACAGGTAGATAGACGTGGGTCCCTATCATCTGGAAAAAACTGGATCATACACGGGGCCAATGTGCATTGCTTTTGTGTTGAAAACTGTGGAGATTACAAGCATGTATGAAAAGAATGAAAAGAATGTTTCTATTCCATATGATTATAGTTATTATGATAAAAGCAATATTATAATATATTCACATTTAAAGATATATAGACTATCATACATGAATTTTTTTGAAAATTAGGATGGAGCAAATGCGCCAGCCATAACCACATGTATATAAATATTAAAAAGACTAACTAATAATATTATATGTATGTATGTATGTATGTACACCATACATAAATACATACATATCAAAATGAATTGTTTACTTAATTTATTAATAATTTGTATATAAATTGGTACTAGCACACTGTATAAATGCATGATATCTAAAGAGATGTAATTCTTTAAAAATTCTTATTTTTTGGACTAACTGCATATGGATGTGTGCAATCTAGCCATTTAGGTGGCATTTATAATTTGAATTTTGTTGAGGGTAAGGTAGAATAGTCCATGTTTATTTCTCCAAGGACAACTCGATGAGTTTATGCTATCTATGACGTAATGTATTCCAACAATAACTTCTACCCAATGTTAGAGGTCAAGGAAGGGTCAGGTTAAAGCTCTGTTGTTGATATGTCTATTATTTAATTATATAGGATATAAATAAATAAATAGGGTATACCACGTGATGCAATATAGGTAAAAGAGAAAAAACGAAAGCTTTTTAAAACTTCAAATTCATATATGGAAGGACTTAATCTTAAGTGAATGATCCATGAAGCAATTAACCTCTGTCAAAAGGTGTAATATAGTTCATCTTATACATTTGTTACCGTGCATAGTGGTTTACGCATTGTAAGTGTTCAACATGGGCAGACACACGTGTCAAGTCCAGGTGCATTGGACACCAATTTTTGGTTGGATTAAGTGTCTTACATGCGATAGAAAAAAATTGTGTTTATAACTACTAGCACAACAAATATCAACTCAAATACAATCTACTGCCAATGGAAACTAAAGCAGAAATGCTACTAACTCGATTCATTACTGGTAGATTGTCCAGTGAATAATTGATAGGTAAAGGCACAACTTCTATTTATGGCATTCACCTTGCATTAATTTTCCACTGGGGAACTATTCTAGTCTCACAAGATCTTAACAACTTATCCCTTCAAGGGTGATGGGTCTAGATGAATTACATAGCTCAAGAATCCCTAACGAAAGTAAAAAAATCTCTGTTTTTTTGCTTTGGGTGAACAAGATACTTGTGGAGATATTTCCCTAAACAGCATCATAACAAGAGTAAGAATCCCCCCCCCCCCCCCCCCCCCCCCCGCCCGCCCGCCCAAAAAAAAAAAAAACAACCCCCCACCCACCCACACCCAGACACAAAGAAAAGAAAAGGAAAGGAAAAAAAAGGACACACACACACACAGCAGAGAAAAAAATTAAAAATCAGACGAGTCTACAGGATTATGTGAAAAAACTCTGCATATTTATTGTGCAGACTTCTGATTGTCATCTGAGTCTATGTTACGGGCTTATCAGAGAATTAAATACCATCTATGGAGTCATTAAATGTATAGATAAGTCGCTATATGAGCATTTGGGGTTTGAAGTATGAAGGATATCCATAATGCCTTTTAGAAGATTGTCATTGAGGAATGGCTGTATCTAACATACCTACAGCCAATGTGCCAAAGTCTTCTTAAGTTAATTGATTTTTAAGCAAAGATAGTTTTACTTGCAAACAAATGATATCTGGATTTTTTTTAGGACTAATGAATTAAACATCCTTTGTACGAGATCCTTTGGAAGTTGGTTTTCTTTCTTTCTTTTTAAAAACCCCAATAATGTAGAGACCTGAAGATTTCCAGGAATCACAGCTTATATCATATTATCAATCAGAAAAGCTAGGTGGGATTTGATCGAAGCATTTTCAACCAGAGAAATGAATCTGAAGGTAGCGGATACTGACATTCACAGCTTAATTGAGTCTATACATTCAATTTCTACGTTCAGTTAACACCAGCTAAAATTAAGTGAGAATCCCGTAGGATCCAACTCCATCTGCAGACTCTGAATGTATAGCATATTTGCCAATGATCAATATAAGTAGACTAAAAAAAAGTTGCTACTGCTGAGTGGGAGTTATGCCTTGATAGGAACAGGATGGTTCTATGTTGATAGACAAAACTTTGGTTGTTAACTTCACATCATTGATTAATATTCCATAGTGTCATATCTTTTCAGATCTAACCATGAGCTGTGCCACCAATTCAACCTTTTCTTTTTTTTTTCTTAGAGGATGGCAGGTTCTTTTATTTCTACTGTTCCACGGCATTGCCGCCTGAAGCTGTTCCTTTTCTTTTTGAACTGGTTTGTTTTTAATGCTTATTTTGTCTTGAGAACTTTCTTTTTAAGGACTTGGTGCAATGCTTTCTATTAGGGGTGGTAAAATGAGCCCGACCCGACCCGACCCGACCCGACCCGAACCCGGCATCCTAAACCGGGTATGGGTAGGGGCCAATACGGGTGAAGTAGGATACGGGTTGACCCGACCCGACCCAACCCGGATAAAATCCGGTTCGGGTATGGATTTGACATGTCAACCCGAATAACCCGAATTCGACCCGGTTTACTTTCTCTATTTATATAAAAAATTATAATAACTTCAATATACAGTTGCAATGGGGAGTTGTGCTTGTATGATCGAATTTTTGTCCTCTTTTTAAAGAGATCTTGTATTCAATTCCCTTTACATACAAATTTTTAGTTAATTTTATTACTTCCGTTAATAAAATGGTAACGTTAATTATACTTCATTAATGTCATCGGTGTGGTTTAAGCGACGACCTACTGGAAATTATGCAACACTTAATAAATTTTTGGTGGCTCTTAATAAATAGCTGGATATCGAAAAAGGCGCAGTTGTGTATAAGTCAAATCTTAACCCGACGGGTTAACACGAACCCGACCTGAATCCGGGTCGGGTTAGGGTTTACCCCTAAACGGGTCGGGTCAAATCTGACCCGACCCAAACCCGAACCCACCCGACCCGTTTGCCACCCATACTTTCTATCATCATGTACCATCAGTAACTTAAGGGGTGGTATAGCTGGCCTGGCCAATTAATTAGCATTAAATTTCTTGTCCAATTAAATCCACATAACTTTATTCGTCCAATTTATGGTAACCATTGTTTCACCGAAAGATAAATTGTCATCAAGTTTTGTGTGCAATTCTTATCAATTTCTCATCTAACTAGCAAAATTTTTTATAATCTACAATTCTTTTAACTTAATATTTCCTTTCTAGAATTGGTCCCCAATGCGATTTTTTTGGATGAGATGTCACAAATCATCCTACAAGGTTTTGAATAAACTAGAAACAACAAGCCACCATGTTCCAGGTACAGATGGAGATGCGTAAAGTGAGCGAGGGAAGTCAGGCCTCAGAATTACTTTGTCATTATTTATCTCTATGTTCTTGGCTTTTCACAAGTAATCTAATACATATATTTGAGTGCATGTACTGTAACAAGCGGCAGACTTGCAATGCCTTATTTTCTTTTTACCAAAATTTCTGCTTCTATTGAGACCCTTGTGCTTTTTTTCACATCAATTTGTTCTGCCTTATTTCAGGAATAAGGAAATTATAGTGAACAGTGGTGCTATTCCCTACCTCATGGAACTCCTGAAGTCTGAGAATAACAGTCTCAGGGAGCTAGCGACTGCTGCGGTCCTGACCCTTTCAGCTTCAAGTTCTAACAGACCAACTATAGTTGCCTCTGGGGCTGTTCCCCTTCTCGTCCAAATCCTCATCTCTGGAAGCATCCAAAGCAGGGTCGATGCTGTCACAACCTTGTACAACCTCTCTAATTGTGAAGGGATTCCCAAACCCACCCTCTCTGTGGAAGCAACCAGGCCTCTTCTCACCCTCTTAAAGGACTGCAAGAAATATTCAAAGTTTGCGGAGAAAGCAACTGCCTTGCTAGAAGTCCTCTCTCAATCTGAGGGAGGATTACTTTCAATCTCAGAAACAGATAATGGGATTCTGACACTGGTAGAAACCGTCGAAGAGGGTTCTTTGCTCAGCGCAGAGCATGCAGTTGGCATCCTCCTCTCATTGTGCAAGAGTTGTAGGGACAAGTACAGGGAGATTATCTTGAACGAAGGGCCCATCCCGGGACTTCTGCTGCTAACTGTGGATGGCTCAAAGATTGCCCAGCATAAAGCTCAGAATCTACTTGGGCTTCTGAGGGATGTCAGCCAGACGAAGAGGGTGGTATCAGATGACCTGGAGACAATCGTTTACAGCATCGCTTCGAGGGTTGATGGCCCAGAGAAAGCTGAGAAGACAGCAAAGAGATTAATGCGGGATATGGTTAGGAGAAATATGGAACTGAGCATGCTGCGGATTCAGAACGGAGCAGCCTCAAGCAGCCCGAGCAAGGCATTGACATAAGTAGGTAAGTATTCAGACTTTGATATTTTGGAAGCTGGGTGTTTGGTTTCTCTGACACGTTCAGACAAATGAAATGACTTGCAGGCCAGTTCAACCTTCAAACCCTAATTTTTCTTCTGGTGCATGTTGGGACAAAATTTGTAAAGTGATGTAACCTTGTTGATGCGATCCTCTCCTCCCGTGTGTTAAAGTGTATATATGTGTACTTCGTCTTTTGCCATTCAAGTGTATGGTACTGTTTACAACAGAAGGTGTTTTTGAATCACCATTGACGGCTAAGTCTCAGTCTCCTTGGTTCGTAGTTCAAATCCAGCAGTGGGACTTTAAGTTCTCATTGTTGAACATTGCTATTCATGGATTGATTGCTTATCCTTGAGAACTAAAAATGCAGTATTTTCTCTTACATTATCTCACCGAGCGTATTGATTGGTGTTGGCGCTTAACAGGGGCAACGTGCGCTGCCAGTTTGTGACCTGGTGCCTACAGTCAGAGGCAGGAGCCGAAGCAAAGCACGTGTTTTTTTGGGTGAAAAAGGCGTGTTCAGGGTGAAATTCCCTGTTGCCGGGCATGTTTGTTTATGACCAGTGTTTTCCAAATCGGGGAGTAACAGATATCGTGTTCGTGCGTCGTATCACGTCAGATTTTAAACTAAATATGAAATATAATGCCTAATTGGAGTTTGCCCTGTATGTTTTCATATTATAATCCTTTTCTCGATTTCCCTCAAACTAAACATGACCTAAATGAGCTTACTTTCTCATAATTATACACAAAAATACTTTATATGTCTAAAAATGTTGTGAATGTTGTGACTTAGAGAAAAAGAGTAACCATGGCTTTGTCCCTATGGTTCTATATTTATTCATTTCATATGGAATATGAAAAGGTATGAACACCAAAGGTCCCCATTACTCTAATAAGTAGGAGTAATAGAGGGATAAAGTTTGGTCTCCCTCACTCATAACACTTACTCTTATACATCCATTACTTTGGTCTTGGCATATATTGCTAAGAGGGTGTATACTTCTGGATCCAGAGTAAATGTGTTTGCCTCGTTAAAACCTTGCCTGTGGAAACCCAGTGGGAAAAACCAACAACTCAAGAAAAAAGAGTGCTACCCACAGGTTACTCTCACTTATCCGTACAAGCTTCAGGCTTGTAGGTCTCTCAGCGGTCTCATACCGATTCCTTTTACAAACATGTCAGTAAAGATTTAGTAAAAAGATCAGCTAAGTTGTTGCAGGACTGGATCTGTTGAATCTTGACCTCCTCGTTCTTCTGTAGATCGTGCGTCCAGAAGAATTTGGAAGAAATGTGTTTCGTCCTGTCGCCTTTGATGTAGCCCCTTTTGAGTTGTGCTATGCATGCAGTGTTGTCTTCAAACAAAACAGTGGGCTCAAGATCACCTGTCTTCAGGCCAGTGGCATCTAGGATATGTTGGACGACGGAGCGAAGCCAAAAACACTCTTTGCTTGCTTCATGGATTGCAATGAGTTCAGCGTAGTTGGATGATGTTGCTGTGGTGGTTTGTTTTACCGATCTCCATGAGATAGCAGTCCCGCCATAGGTAAACACAAAGCCAGTTTGTGATTTTGATGTGTGAGGATCAGATAGGTAACCTGCATCAGTATAACCAAGCAACTGGGAGGAGGAACCTCTGTAGGAATATGATGCCCTCAAGGCCATTTATTCCTGTGTGAATAGCACAAACATCTTGTTCGAAATAACAGTAAGCTGTTTGGTAATAATTTATCTAAGTTATATTGAAATGTAGTTAACATTAGATACCAACTTAGGTAAAGTCCTGAGACTTTATGCAAGGTCAAACGGGTATCGAGATGAGTATCTCGATCATGGAGAAACGTTTGACCGTCTGTAGCATAAGTCTGAAATGGTTCGTGGTCATAGATGTTTCGAGACAAGGATATCGAAACATCGGATAGACCATTGTGTCTTAGTCTTCACCGCTTAGCGGTGGCGATGATCTCATGATCGCTTGACTTGGCGAAGTCGAAGACAAGACACATGTGCTCATTAGAATGAGTTCACTGAACGATCCAGTAGAGTTATCATATGGTTATATTGACCAATCTGTCTGTGATAACTCTGAGTGATGATAGGATAGTTGGTCTTTTGACTTGAGGTCATTTTGACGGACCTGTGCGTGAACGGTGCCACTTAGATCAACTGACCTAGCTTCGAGGCAAGGCCTGTCGAAAGGTCTTTTGATTGGGTGTCACTTGAAACGTACGAGGCGAGTAATGACCAAGAGAGGATTCGTCTCTCCCGGTCAATGGGAGTTAGTGTCGTGGAGTTAGTTCGGTCTTTAGTAAAAACTCTGCGCAGAGTATGTTGGAAGAAGTCCAACATTAGCTGACTAAAGATCGATAGAAACTAACCGGAGTCAAGTTATTGGGGTTGACAATTTGACCGTACCCCAGACTTGATCTACACGACATAGTTTAGACGAAGAGACTATAACTGCGGAAATCATCACGGAAACAGTCAGGTGGTCCCGACAATACTCATGTCAATGAGTCAACCACATAATGATGATTCCTGAAGCAGGGACGGCAACCACTGCTCGTGGTCACTGCCGTATAGGGCTTCGAGCCCAACCTGTTGTAAGGGTCAGGCTGTAGGGTCTCACACAGAGTGCAACGCTTCGTCTAGTAATAGGTAGAAATTTGTTAGGGAGAATATTTGCATTTGATGCAAAAGAAGAGATAATTGCATTTGACGCAATATGATATTTTAAGCTTAGATAGGGACTATTTTGCATTTGATGCAAAAGCGATTAAATGTGTATTAAATTGTTTAATACAATATTTAATAAAATAAACGCAAGGAAAAGTTCACGGGTAAGACGGGAATGTCCCGGTCTAGACCCAGGTTCGAACGGCGTCCAAAACGGACGCCAAACGCAAAAGTTAAAGCCAAAACAGCCCGCAATATCAGACCAGGCCAGACCCAGGCAGAACAGGCTGCCTGGGCTAGCCCAGGCACTGCCTGGGCTAGCCAGGCACAAGCCTGAGCTTAGCCCAGGCTCGGCCTGGGCAAGCCCAGGCGCAAGCCTGGGCACAGCCCAGGCCCGCCTGGGCTAAGCCCAGGCGCGCCTGGGCTCTGCCCAGGCGCGGGCCTGGGCGCGCCCAGGCGCCTGGGCGAGCCCAGGCGCGGTCTGGGCTCTGCCCAGGCGAATTCAGCGCGCGCGGGTTAATGATCTTTTTCAAGATTAGCCGTAGCCCTCCTTGTTTTTAGGGGTTAGCAACTATAGGGCCCGTGTTAT
The DNA here is from genome assembly GCA_030789695.1 of Scilla litardierei. Classification (NCBI taxonomy): domain Eukaryota; kingdom Viridiplantae; phylum Streptophyta; class Magnoliopsida; order Asparagales; family Asparagaceae; genus Scilla; species Scilla litardierei. Next base: position 166,058,323 of record CM061142.1, on the reverse strand, counting down.
AGTTGTTGAGATACACTCAAGCTGTGACATGGCAACCCTGTAGAAACCAACTCCTTAAATACATAAGATGAAATCTTGACTAACCCTAACCGTCGTCTCGTACCCCGAGCGCCGGCGTAAGTTAAGTCAACGATGTAGTCTGACTTGATGTAAGTCTAAGACCTGACCCAAACCGACGTGTCGTGCATACACCGAGCTGAGGGGCAAGTCAGGCTAGACATGAAAACAAGGGTCCGACTAGACTAGACATTGTGATTTGGATGAGCACACTCATGATCACGAATGGCTAGGGGCAAAAACCGATTAAGAGAGTCATATCCGATATGATCGATGAAGAGTCATCTTCCGATCGCAGAGTCAATCAACTTGTTGAGCTACACTCAAGGTTGTTTAGACTCAAGGTGATTGGAACTCTTACCCATTAATTTTAATTCGATTAAATCGTTCGTTATTAAGCTTTAAAACGTTCGTAAAATTAGTGGGAGGATATAGATAGATAAAAGCCAATCTACCTATATTTAATATTGAACATATGCTAAAACTAGGGCAAGACTATGTTTACCGAAAGAATCAATTGATAATATTGGAATTAGTTAACTGGTCAATAAGTTGATTAATTGAATATCAAGTTAAATTCTAATTGATAGAATTAAAACTATATTCTCGTTGACATTAAATGACCTTCTAAAGAACAGACTTAAGAAATATAATTTCATTAAGTTCTGTGTCCAACAAATAAATTAAAGCTACATGTCACTCGTCTCTATATGAGGCAGCTTGAACATATAGGACATTCAAAGTATGTTTCTCCCTACAACTTGTCGAGCTACCCTCAAGGTTGTATGGATAAACAATTTTGATCCGCAAAGTTCAAAGATTCGATCAAACCGTTTGAGTCGAATACGAGTGCATGAGCGATGCAAAACTATGTATCCCAACCGGATCTTGAGACAAGCAACTTCTTGAGCTACACTCAAGATTGCAAAGCTCAAGCGTTTGGATACATAAGTTCCTTGCATAGCTATTTATTTATGTTGATATCTAAATGTGATTTAGAAAAGGAAGAAGGCACTCCGGAAAGTCAATCGAGTTAAATAGTTTAATTTATCATTAGTAAAGGCATAAGTAGGAGGAAATGAAAATGTGACATATTTTGATGTCACGATTTCAGAATAAGTTGTTATACAAAAGACGCTTAACACATTTTGACGAATGTCGTCACCTTGCTTCTGAAACAATGTTTTGTGTTAAGTAATTTGTAATAACTATATATATATTAAATGTTAATATATAAATACACAAGATAGTAGCAAACTTATATGGTAAAATTAGACTAGGCCGTGTCAAGAGATTAAGCTTCACAAGTCACATAAAGAGGGGTCTGACCTCTCGTATTATGAAGTCTACGGACACTTGTGAGTCTTAGCCTCTTAGACACAATGGCCGAAACCCATCTGTAAGACAGTGGGAGAATGAGTTGTTGAACTCAGTCTTGTACATACTAATGTACCCGAGTCTAGATTAACCAAAATAAGTTATTCGTATATTTTATTAAGACACGTGTTCTTGAGGAAACACAAGTCTGATAAAATAAAGAACGAAATGACTAAAGTATTTAAACTGATTCAATTAGATCGAATGGTCAAATACTTAGCTAAATAAAATCTTGTGTAATTAAAAGAAAATGTGATTTTCTCTCAGATCAAGTCTGTTAACACATCGGTGTGTTAAAAGGTATGAATCACACTTAATTAGATTTAGTGTGATCCATTGTAAGTGACTCTGAGTTAAATCCTCCATCTGGGTTAAGTCCTAGATAGTAATGCCTAGGTTTTAATAATGTTCTATGAGGACATTATCAATAATATATTCAATAAATCAATCGTAAGGAAGTTGTATTATTACTCGAATCTCGTGAGACGGATTGTCGAGTTAGACATCATAACTGATGATGACTTAGTCAACTTCTAGGATAAAATTCGGAGTAGTAACTCCGATTTAAAACTTGATGTAGGTCCGTGTGCGTAAATAAATTTGAGAATTTAGTTTACGTGCCCAAGGAAAATGTTTCCTCACTTTTCTGCAAGTAAATCTTTAAGTTGAAAGATTGGTGTAGAAAGAAAGTAGTGAAGTACAATAATGTTGGACGGGAACGGTTTTCATCCTAATTTCTTTAAAACGGATTAGTTGGAACCGTCTCGCCAGCAGATGTGTATAGATCTACTCGAACCAAGCTCGATGTAAAACGTTCATGTTGACCATGAAAATTTGAGCATTCACTTATAAGTTCGTTTTTCTAAATATGATTTAGACGGACCAACTTATATGAATTGGCCAGAGAATTTTCAAGGTCAGTGGGAGCGTGTAAATTACATGCGAGACATCAAAGAGATGGAACATATATTTTGATTAAGTAATCAAAGAGTTTGATTATTTATCAGAAATGAATATGAACCATTTGAAATGACCAATAACTAATTTGAAATTATTATCGTAAGATACGATGAACTGGATAAGATCCAGGGAAATAAAGTATTATAGATTCCGACAGACCAAATGAATTATTTGAATGAGATTCAAAAGGTTGGTCTAACATAAACATAGAAACCCCTTAAGTCTATAGTGTAGACGGTTTTAGCAGATCCACTCACGAAGGCTCTACCACATGAAGTCGGGAAAACTTATGTGTAAAAACGGTATTAGATATCGAGATAAATGGGCCTGAGTGCAAGTGGGAGATGTAGGAATATGATGCCCTCAAGGCCATTTATTCCTGTGTGAATAGCACAAACATCTTGTTCGAAATAACAGTAAGCTGTTTGGTAATAATTTATCTAAGTTATATTGAAATGTAGTTAACATTAGATACCAACTTAGGTAAAGTCCTGAGACTTTATGCAAGGTCAAACGGGTATCGAGATGAGTATCTCGATCATGGAGAAACGTTTGACCGTCTGTAGCATAAGTCTGAAATGGTTCGTGGTCATAGATGTTTCGAGACAAGGATATCGAAACATCGGATAGACCATTGTGTCTTAGTCTTCACCGCTTAGCGGTGGCGATGATCTCATGATCGCTTGACTTGGCGAAGTCGAAGACAAGACACATGTGCTCATTAGAATGAGTTCACTGAACGATCCAGTAGAGTTATCATATGGTTATATTGACCAATCTGTCTGTGATAACTCTGAGTGATGATAGGATAGTTGGTCTTTTGACTTGAGGTCATTTTGACGGACCTGTGCGTGAACGGTGCCACTTAGATCAACTGACCTAGCTTCGAGGCAAGGCCTGTCGAAAGGTCTTTTGATTGGGTGTCACTTGAAACGTACGAGGCGAGTAATGACCAAGAGAGGATTCGTCTCTCCCGGTCAATGGGAGTTAGTGTCGTGGAGTTAGTTCGGTCTTTAGTAAAAACTCTGCGCAGAGTATGTTGGAAGAAGTCCAACATTAGCTGACTAAAGATCGATAGAAACTAACCGGAGTCAAGTTATTGGGGTTGACAATTTGACCGTACCCCAGACTTGATCTACACGACATAGTTTAGACGAAGAGACTATAACTGCGGAAATCATCACGGAAACAGTCAGGTTGTCCCGACAATACTCATGTCAATGAGTCAACCACATAATGATGATTCCTGAAGCAGGGACGGCAACCACTGCTCGTGGTCACTGCCGTATAGGGCTTCGAGCCCAACCTGTTGTAAGGGTCAGGCTGTAGGGTCTCACACAGAGTGCAACGCTTCGTCTAGTAATAGGTAGAAATTTGTTAGGGAGAATATTTGCATTTGATGCAAAAGAAGAGATAATTGCATTTGACGCAATATGATATTTTAAGCTTAGATAGGGACTATTTTGCATTTGATGCAAAAGCGATTAAATGTGTATTAAATTGTTTAATACAATATTTAATAAAATAAACGCAAGGAAAAGTTCACGGGTAAGACGGGAATGTCCCGGTCTAGACCCAGGTTCGAACGGCGTCCAAAACGGACGCCAAACGCAAAAGTTAAAGCCAAAACAGCCCGCAATATCAGACCAGGCCAGACCCAGGCAGAACAGGCTGCCTGGGCTAGCCCAGGCACTGCCTGGGCTAGCCAGGCACAAGCCTGAGCTTAGCCCAGGCTCGGCCTGGGCAAGCCCAAGCGCAAGCCTGGGCACAGCCCAGGCCGGCCTGGGCTAAGCCCAGGCGCGCCTGGGCTCTGCCCAGGCGCGGGCCTGGGCAAAGCCCAGGCCCGCCTGGGCTCTGCCCAGCGCCTGGGCAGAGCCCAGGCACGGGCCTGGGCGAGCCCAGGCGCGCCTGGGCTCTGCCCAGGCGCTGGGCAGAGCCCAGGCGGGCCTGGGCTCTGCCCAGGCAAATTCAGCGCGCGCGGGTTGCGTGGGGCCCACCCATGGGCCCCACCTCTAGGGTTTTGAACCCTAAGTGTGCTGAATCAAATGACGGCTCAGTTTTTGCGAAAAACTAGCCTAGGGCTGATCTTTGGACACTCAATTGGAGGGTCAAACGAACTCCGATTGACGAACCGTTTTTTCCTATGCGTTCACGGTTGAACGCTTGTCGTATTGATAGGTTGTATCGATCTTGAAGCTCAACGGTGAGTGAGTTAAAATTCACGGAAGTTTGCACTTTGTGAAGTGCAAACTAACTTGATTTTAATTAAACTCAATTTTAGTCCCACATCGGATTTTGAGAAAAGGGGAGAGTCCGCCACCTATATAAATAGGGGTCTCCCCCCTTCCTCAAAATTCGTCCCAAGCTCTAGATCTGAGCGGCTCTCGTAAATGTTGGAGCACGCTCGGATCTAAGCTTAAATTAATATTTCTCTTCTCCCTAAATTTCTGCCTTACTCCTGCGGGCTCTAGCAAAGCCACAAAGGAGTTCGGATTCTGGATCCGAAATCTTGGCGGAGGTTTCACTCGCGTGAAACTTTCTTCGGCGGTTGGTTGGCTCGGCGGCACGGGGATTGATCGCCTCGTGATGCGGAGCGGTTCGAGGAGCGGTTCAAGGAGCGGCTCGGCGTGGGACGGGAGCAGCTTGGAAGACGGCGCGGAACATCTCGCCTGCTCCAGGGCTGAGATTCCGGGTATGTGGTTAAAGTATTTTTAGCATTAGTTTAGTTTAATCGCAGTAGGCTAGATCCTTCTTGGGATGGTCAGACCCATCCCAAGTCGGCATAGATCTTGGCATAGGGTCTTGGACCTTAGGGCTAAGTTAAAATAGTTTTAACTGCATGTTAATTAGTTAACATAGTTTTTCTTCCGCTGCTATAATTTTTGTGTCTATGTTCCGTCCGACTTAGGACGGGACAAGAGTTTTTGTGCCCTAAGGGACCGCCAATTCCCAACAACCTCTCTGGTAGTATAGTCCCAGATCTATAGAACCCTGGAGGTAGCGTAGAAGATGCTTTACTCCATTCCAGTGGCGCTTTGTAGGCGCAGCAGTATGTCTGGTAAGTAGATTAACTGCGAACGCTATATCGGGACGCGTGCAGTTTTCCAGATATAAAAGTGCTCCAATGGCACTGAGGTAGGGTACTTCAGGACCCAGTAACTCCTCCCTCTCTTCCAGCGGTCGGAAATGGTCCTTATGAATATCCTGCGATCTCACGACCATAGGAGTACATAAAGGATGACATTTTTCCATTCTAAACTTGTTTAAAAGTTCTCTTGTATAGTTTAATTGGTGTAACAGGATTCCACCTCGTAGGTGTTCAATCTGTAAGCCAAGACAGTACCTCGTTTTGCCTAGGTCTTTCATTTCGAAGGTAAGCTTTAGGCTTTCAGATATCTCATTAATCTCTGCGGGAGATCCTATGAGATATAAGTCATCAACATATACCGCGACGATGACAAATCCTGTTCCCGTTCTTTTGATAAAGATACCCGGACAGACTTCATTGTTTGTGAATCCTTATTGTGCAAGGAAAACGCTTAGTCTGTCATACCAAATCTTTCCTGATTGCTTTAGACCATATCATGATCTTTGAAGCCTTACCGAGAAGACGTCTCGAGTTCTCTCTTTCATCTTTGGTGGTAAATTAAACCCATCTGGAAGTCTCATATAGATTTCTTATCTATATCGCCATATAGATATGCAGTCACAACATCCATGAGCTGCATTTCTAGCCTTTCCAGAGATGATAGGCTAAACAAGAATCGGAAAGTGATCGCATCCATGACTGGGGAATATGTATCTTCATAATCAATCCCCGGTCTTTGGAAAAATCCCTGTGCTACAAGGCGTTCCTTGTAGCGTACGATCACATTTTCTTCATTTCTTTTTCTGATGAAGACCCACTTATATCCCACATTTTTAATACCTACAGGTGTTTGGACTACTGGTTCAAAGACTTTACGTTTCAAGAGTGAGTCCAGCTCTACTCTTATTGCATCGTCCCACTTTGGCCAATCATCTCTGCGTTTACATTCCGCTAGAGATCGTGGTTCGACGTCATCGTCGTATTCAGCGACGTGAACGGCAATAGCGAACGCAAAATCGTCATCGACGACTGTGCTATTTCTGTCCAGTACCTCTCCACTACGTACGTAATTCAATGATGTTTCTCCTATTGTTTCCTCTGCAGGGAAAATAAGGAGAGGAGAGGTCGTTGGTCTGAGCTCAGCATTCTGTGGAGGGATCATCTTATTATCACCAATATCTTTCTCTTTCGAGGAACTTTATCTTTTGAACCTGGTGGGCGTCCTCTTTTCAATAGAGGTACATCTAATTTTGCTGCCGGTGGATTGCATCCATCTTTGGGGATGTCAAGCCTAGCTGGCGTATTGGCAGCAGTGACGTGTGAACGAACAATTTTCTGGTTGTCCGTAAATTTATCTGGTAGAAGGTGTACTGTGTTCTGAATGTGAAGGATCTTCATGATCTCATCTTCACACAGATTAGTACGCTGATCATAAAGAGACAAAGACTTATTGTCCCAAGAAATGGTCTCAGAAGCGTCATGCTTCTTAGACTGTGTGCCCAGTTTTGGAAAAGTTTTCTCATCGAATTCACAGTCATCAAAACGTGCCTTAAATGCGTCCCCCGTAAGAAGTTCCAGGTATCTAATAATAGAGGGCGAATCAAAGCCAATATAGATACCAAGACGACGCTGAGGACCCATTTTGGTCCTCTGAGGTGGTGCTATAGGGACATAAACCGCACAACCAAACACTCTCAAATGAGAGATATCTGGGGGTGCACCATATGCTAGCTGCATCGGGGATAATATATGGCCACCTGAGGGCCTTATCCTAATTAGCGATGCGGCATGCAATATAGCATGCCCCCAAGCATCCACATGCAACTGGGATTGCATGAGCAATGGACGTGCAATCTATTGGAGTCTCTTTATAAGAGACTCTGCTAATCCATTCTGGGTGTGAACATGTGCTACAGGATGTTTAACTTCAATACCCGTTGCCCGGCAATAGTCTTCGAAGACTTGCGAAGTGAATTCGCCCGCATTATCAAGTCGTAATTTCTTGATATGATTATCGGGGAAATGAGCCCACAACCTAATTTTTTGTGCCAATAGCTTTGGAAAGCTAGGTTGCGAGTGGACAATAGGCACACATAAGACCATTTTGTGGATGCATCAATCAGTACCATGAAATACCGAAATGGGCCACTTGCGGGGTGAATAAGCCCGCAAATGTTGCCATGAATTCTCTTTAGGAAGCCATGAGACTCTAATCCCACTTTCAAGAGGGAGGGTCTCGTTATTAGTTTTTCTTGAAAATAAGGGGGGACAAGGAAATTCACCCTTTTGAAGAATCCTCAGGTTCTTCAATTTATGTCCACAGGATTCAGAGATAATGCGACGCATCATAGCTGATCCAGTGTGACCAAGTCTATTGTGCCAGAGTTGAAACTCTGGCAATGAAAGGCACTTCTGGTGCTCAGTCATATTGGCTTCTACTGGTTGAATATACGTGTGGTAGAGACCCGACGGGAGTCCCTTAAATCGTTCGTATATGGACTTATGGCCATCTTCTTGACGAGTCACATACATATATTCAATGTTTTCTTCATCTCTAGTTTCTAAGTGATATCCGTTAAAACGAATATCTTTGAAACTTAAGAGATTTCTATTAGATTTTGGAGAGAATAATGCATTTTGTATTATAAGTCTTGTGTTATTTGGGAGCAATATGATTGCTTTTCCAGATCCTTCGATTATGTTGGACAGTCCTGAAATCGTAATAACAGGACCGTCATATTTGTTTAAGCTATAAAAATAGCATGGATCGTGAAGGATAGTGTGCATTGATGTAGGATCCTGTCAAAACAGAGTTAGGATCGATCAATGAAGTTGATACTTACGCTTGCGTATGCGGCACGGTAGTCACAGAACTTCGCCTTCGGATTCGCCACGACGGATCGAGTCTTCTCACGAACGGAGTAAGGCTACTAAATCCACAATCTAAATCTCTACTTTTAGATTAAGAACTTGGATACGGAGAGAGGAAGGATTTCGGCAGAGCTTCTCTAGAATGAAATGCAAGGCATGCATACCATGCAAAAGTGTAAGGAAATGGCTAACCCTTGGGTCTTATTTATAGCACCCAAGGTAGTTATTTCAGGAGTAATTGTTCCTTTGGAACAATTTAACTAAGGTGTACCATCATACATGGCACATTATAAGCTTAAGTTGTACCATATGCATGGTATAACATAAGCTTAAGATATTACCCCTTTATTAGCCATATGTCGCATGCACTTATGCACATATAATGCGACTTTCCCATTAATCTAGAGATCCTCTCCGCAAGGGAACAGATTCCCTTTGCACACGACTTTGTGTGTGCGACGTTCGAGGTCCGTGTTCCCTCGTACATCCCATACAAGGGTGTACAAACGTCATCCATATCCAACATCTCCCACTCACACTTGAGGGGATTGTAAGAGAACGTCTTTCTCTTAGTTCTTTCATCTATCATACCGAGAAATAGACCGTGCGACCGTCATGCGCATAGAGTCTGTTGTTGTGCACTTGTTAGAGATACACAACGACCTCGAAGGTGCAAAGTTGAGTAGTTCAACGCATGCTTTACCATAGATTATTTCTTCACATTTCTTATACTTTATATTCAACAATTGAATCCCATCTGGATTACAATTGGCTGGCCAGCTTTGAATCATTAAAGTCCAAATGCGAATATGAAATCAATCTTCCTCTTCTTGCGAACCTTCTGATCTTGACTTGATTCGCTTTTCTAACGTGCCTCGCCGAGCCGAATTATCATAGCCCATTAGTAACACGCTAAGATAGCGATCATCTCGTCAAATCTAAAGGAACCAATTGGAGCCCTTGAGGGTAAGATTTAAGACCCATATGGCCTTTGAGTCTCACATAATAGCAAACTCTATTGCTACTAACTCAGTGGTCGAAATGCATACGTGGTATGAACACGTATTACAACATCACTCCTTTCCCAGGGAGAGTATGTCTTAATGATGTTGTACGGATGAAAGATCAGACACCACAGTGCCTATCTTTTGAGTCCCCTTACTACCCATGAAATATTCCCGGACTCTCATCCTGCATAAGACAGATAGGATTAAAAAATCCTATGAGATCTCTTTTAAATATCCTTGTGATACAGATCTCAGATCTTTTGTAAGCATCCATATGATGCAGATCTTTCATTCGACTATCTTGTTTAAGTCACGACTCTAAATCATTCGTCTAATGATTTTGACGTTAAACTAGTCTCATCTCTATCTTATCCATCTGATAAGATAAGGCGGTTGCTCATGTGAGAGAGCCAACCTTAATCTGTCCGACATACACACAATAAAATAGCTGAGACTTAAACACAAATGTATAAAATCATTTGTAAGAAACTTGTATGCAATATATAAAAGAACTTCTTTCTTTTATTAAACTTTGATCTTCTATATACATGGGAAATATTACATGATACAGCTCAGCATGTACGCATTCCCATAGATGATAAGTGTGTGAAGAACACATCTCTGGGGATCGCCTTAGTAAGGGGATCCGCTATCATCTTATGCGTGGATATGTATCCTATGTCTACTTCCTTCCGTTTGTCATAGTCCTTCGCAAACTTGAATCGAATATCAATGTGTTTGGTCTTACAATGAAATTTAGGATCTTTGACATAGGCAATCGAAGCTTGACTATCACTGTATATAGGAACAATGCTCGAGTCAGTGGCATCCGTTAGCATGTCTAAGAATTTCCTAAGCCAAACAGCTTCTTGGATCGCCATGCTGAATACTACAAATTTGGCTTCCATGGTTGATAGGGCGATGCAGGTTTGCTTCTTGCTGCTCCAGGATATTGCATCATTCCCGAGCAAGTAAACAAAGCCTGAGGTAGATCTTCGCTCGTCGAGATCACCTGCCCAATCAGCATCGGTATAGCCTTCGAGTCTCAAGGTATTGCCTTGATAGCATAACGCATAGTCCGCAGTCCCTTTGAGGTACCTTAATATCCCCTTCACCGCTTTCCAGTGTGCCTGTCCTGGGTTGGATTGGTAACGGCTTACCATACCAACAGCATAGCAAATGTCCGGTCTGGTACACATCATGGCGTACATCAGACTCCCGACAGCACTGGAGTATGGAACCTTTTCCATAGCTTTCTTTTCTTTTGGATCTTTGGGACACATTTCCAAACATAGACCCTCGCCTTTGCTTATTGGAGTATCAATTGGCTTGCAGTCCTGCATATTAAACCGTTCTAAAACTTTCTTTATATATGTCTCTTGAGAGAGAGAAAGAAGTTTCTTGGAACGATTCCTTGAGATTTTAACCCCAAGGATATATGCAGCTTCACCCATGTCTTTCATTTCAAAGACGGATGAAAGCCAAGCTTTGATATCCATGATAAGACGTTTATCATTTCCGGCTATAAGTATGTCATCTTCATAAAGAGACATAATTACGTACTTGTTCTTAATCCTCTTAATGTATACGCAGTTGTCTTCGTCGAGAATGGAGAAACCATACGACAAAACGACTTCTTGAAAGCGCATATACCACTGCCTTGAGGATTGTTTAAGACCATATATGGATTTATGAAGTTTACAAACCTTATGTTTGTTTTCTTCTTGTACGAACCCATTTGGTTGTTCCATGTAGATCTCCTCATCTAGTTCTCCGTTAAGAAAAGTAGTCTTTACATCCATCTGATGTAACTCGAGGTCCAAACAAGCCACCATTGCCAGAATTAAGCGAATGGAGGTAAAACGCACGACAGGAGAGAAAGTCTCTTTGTAGTCTATTCCTTCCTGTTGCGTGAAACCTTTCGCAACAAGACGAGCTTTATATTTCTCGATGGAGCCATCAGCCTTATGCTTGATTTTGAGAACCCATTTGTTCCCAATGGCTCTACGTCCCTTAGGTAAATCAACCAAGTCCCAGACTTGGTTTGTTTTCATGGATTGAAGTTCTTCTTCCATCGCCGCTATCCATTTATCTTTAGCAGGGCATGTGACGGCCTGTTTGAAATTTGCAGGTTCATCATCATCTTGTAGTAATGTCATGAATGTTTGAGGAAATTCATCCTCAAATCTCAGAGGTGTTAGCCTCGTTCGATTACTACGTCTTGCTTGAGTTTGATCACTCCCACTTGGAATGACATCACTCCCACTTGGAATAACATCACTCCCACTCGGAATAGGATTGGTATCGTTCGTATCATCCATTGGTGAAGTTTGAAACGTATTTTCTTCTTCACCAAGGATTCTCCCACTCGAACGTTCCGATCCTTCTTGATCCCAAGTCTCAAACAAGGATAAGTCTTGACTTATCTCACCCTGTCTTGGAAACTCGTTTTCCAAGAAGACAACATTCCTCGATTCAAATTCTATTAGACCCCCATTGTCCTCTTGACCGACGAAAACATATCCTTTGGAGTTTTCAGCATATCAGATGAAGATACACTTCCTCCCACGTGGCCCAAGTTTGCCATATTTGTGAGAGGATAAATGTGCGTAAGAGGCACAACCCCAAGGTTTTAGAATGCTTAAGTCTGGAGTTCTATTGTTCCACAACTCATAAGGAGTAGAACTTACTGACTTCGAGGGTACACGGTTTAAGATGAAAGCTGCCGTCAATAATGCATCACCCCAAAAGGTGATGGGCAAATTTTCCTGAGACATCATTGATCGGACCATTTCCATCAATGTCCTATTTCTTCTTTCCGCAACACCGTTTTGTTGCGGAGTATAAGGCATAGTTATTTGATGAACTATGCCTTTTTCATCACAGAGTTCCTTAAAACTCGTTGATTGATATTCTCCACCCCGATCGGTTCGCAAGACCTTTATCTTGCGATCTAGTTGATTTTCCACTAAACTCATATAGTTTTTGAAGCAAGATAAAGCTTCATGTTTGTGGGAAATCAAATAAATGTGACCGAAACGGGTGAAGTCATCAATGAAGGTGATGAAATAGGACTTCCCGCGTCTTGTCTTAACATTCATTGGACCGCAAATGTCCGAATGGATAAGCTGTAATGGAACTTCGGCCCTTGTGCCAGTTCCAAACGGCTTGCGACAAGTTTTCCCTACAAGACAATGTTCGCAAGTTGACATTTCAACTTTTGAAACATTAGATAGCAAGCCACTTTTGGCAAGTCTGTCCATTCTAGTTGGTCCAATGTGACCAAGTCTTGCATGCCAATAAATGATCTCAGATTCAGAATTAGAAGCATTTGTCAAATGGAAACTTTCATTAATAGAAGAAGAATCATCATACATAGTGTTCAAAACAATCAATCCATTACAAACATTACCCGACCAAATTAGAGAACTATTACAAATAAGGTCAACCTTTTGTTCATAGAACCTCCATTCATAACCTAAAGACATTAACATGACCACAGATACGATATTCCTTCGAATATCTGGAGCAAAGAGGACGTCGTGCAATAATAGAGTCCGGCCGTTGTCGAGAACTAGCTTGCATGTTCCGACGCCTTTGACTTGAACACAAGTGTTGTTGCCGACGTATATCCACTTTGTTCCTTGAGTTATCCTTCGATACTCTACGAAGAACCTTCTGTCCTTTGCTACGTGGTCTGTGGCCCCTGAATCAATCAACCAAAAATGGTTAGATTCAGCAAGAAACATGGAACTAGAAACACATATGTAACTAGCCCTACAAGTTACATTATCACTTCCATCCGTACACATACGGGCGAAGTGACCGTACTTATTGCACTTAAAGCACTTGATCTTCTTCAAGTTTTTCTTCTTTGAGTGCACATTCTTTTGCCACTTTTTGTTCTTAGTCTTCTTTGAGGTTTCCGGTTCTTGCTTTCGTTCGTTCATAAACCTTAAGCGTTTATCCTTCCGCTTCTTTCCTCCATGTGAGGAACTAGCGGCCATGTGCACTTCGGCACTAGGTTTTGCGGCTTGAATCCGCTCTTCCTCGAGTTTGAGGTGTTTGGATACATCGCTTAAAGTTTTAATGCACTCATTATGAGTGAGGTGCATTTTCATGTTATCCCAGCTATCTGGGAGTGAACGAATGACTGCTTGGATCTGCTGTTCGTCAGACAGCGTAAGACCCGCATCCTTCAATTCAGCTATGAGATTCGCCATGTGGCGAAGATGCTTTTTCATAGATTGATCTCGTCGCATTTTGTACGAGTCAAATTGAATATTTAAGGAGCAGAGTTTGGTTACCGAAGTTCCACCAAACTTTATTTCTAGCCCAGACCATATGTCTTTGGCTAGGTCGAATTCCCGAAATAGACGCATTATGTCATTGTCCATTGCGGACAGTAACGTAATACGTGCTATTTTGTTCTTTCGAGTCCAAGTCTCATAAGCTTCTCGGTCCCTCTTGTGTTGGGCCGTATTGCCCAACTCAGGTTCTTCCATTATGTTTTGGAGTGTTTCAAGCACATCTTGCTCCTCCAAAACATATTGGATTTTTATTGACCATAGTTTATAATTGTCGCCGTTGAGCTTCTCACCTTTGTTAAGCTCGACGACAATGTTCTTAGAAGCGGTAGACATATTCGAATCAAAAAACTGCAAAGAAAATGAAAAACACGATCAAAATTCTATGCATAAAGTTTCGATTCTTTAAACACTTGATAAGTTCCTTGGATAAGCTGAAATGTTACTCTAGAATCGAGAAGTTCACTACGTTCCCAACTACCATCTAGAAGTAACTTTCAAATTATCCCTCTTACTTGTCTCATGTAAAAAGAAATCAGAAATAATACCCGTATGGTACCAGCAGCGGAAAAATACTTTTGAAAAACATATCTTTCAAAATGGAATATGTGAGAGTTTGCGCAAAGAATTTTAGCGCAACAATTGCCAAGCCACGAGACTTGTTCTACACACCCATGGGTGAGATAACCATGGTCGGATCGTGGTAGGACTTGGAATTCTAAATTGCGCTATCCCGATTAAGGACGGGACATAACCTATTTGAAAACACCTTTTTCAAAAATTTGAAATACATTGGCTAATCTCCGTAGAGTAGAGCACAATGTCATAAGTACATTGGCTAATCTCCGTAGAGTAGAGCACAATGACATGTCTAATCTCGCATGAAGTAGAGCACTATGGCTAATCTTCAAGGAGTAGAGCCAAATTTTTTTTTTATAAAACAAGAGTAGACGACTGTCGTTAGCCCTGTATGGACTAGTCGGCACATTCGTGTTTGACCAAGACCTTCTGTCGGATTGGTCGACCAAAACACCCAAATTGGTCGACCAAAAATTGGTCTTCATCACTCCCGGCCAGGGCCCCTGCCCTGGCCGAGGCTGGCCAAGGGCCTCTGCCCTGGCCGGCCAGGGGCGGCCTGCGGCAGCCCTGGCCACTGCCAGGGCCGGCCAGGCCACTGGCCTAGCCTAGGCCAGAGGCCGGCCAGGCCTCTGCCTGGCCTGGCCTAGGCCAGAGGCCCCTGGCCGGGGCCAGGGCCCCTGCCCTGGCCTCGGCCAGGGAGGCCAGGCCGTGGCCTGGCCGCGGCCAGGGCCTTCTGGCCCAGGCCGTGGCCGGCCAGGGCCAAGGCCGGCCGGCCATGGCCCGGCCAGGGCTTATTGGCCTTGACCGGCCATGGCCCTTTGGCCATGGCCGGTCTCCCCCCTTCATGGGGTTGCCGCACACCCCGTCGGAGGGGTGGTCGTGGTGGTTATTGGCCGTAGCCAACCCCCTCCGCATGGGGAGGGGGTGCATGGCCTTCATAGCCCATTTGGCCATGATGCACATGCACTAAAATTCATCTTCCCCGATGGGAATAACCACCATCTTCTTCTCCGGTGAAGCACCCGTTCGTCGATGAAGCACCCATTCGTCGAGAAAGTAGTTATTTTCTAATGGCTGTGTGCCAAAAATGAAAAATAACATACTACGTGAACGGTCGGTTCTTCCCGTCACGGAGAGTTCCTGCCATATCCGTAATGACAGAAGACCCTAACGTGAAAAGAACAACCGCTGCGTTCTCTCCGTCACGAAGCGTTCCTAACATATCCGTAATGGTAGGATACCCATTCGTGAAAAAGACAACGCCTCGTTCATCGGTTCGACGTGGCGGTGGTTTTGACCGGGGCGAACCCGTATGGCTCCGATACCATTGTAGGATCCTGTTAAAACAGAGTTAGGATCGATAAATGAAGTTGAGACTTACGCTTGCGTATGCGGCACGGTAGTCACAGAACTTCGCCTTCGGATTCACCACGACGGATCAAGTCTTCTCACGAACGGAGTAAGGCTACTAAATCCACAATCTAAATCTCTACTTTTAGATTAAGAACTTGGATAAAGAGAGAGGAAGGATTTCGGCAGAGCTTCGCTAGAATGAAATGCAAGGCATGAATACCATGCAAAAGTGTAAGGAAATGGCTAACCCTTGGGTCTTATTTATAGCACCCAAGGTAGTTATTTCAGGAGTAATTGTTCCTTTGGAACAATTTAACTAAGGTGTACCATCATACATGGCACATTATAAGCTTAAGTTGTACCATATGCATGGTATAACATAAGCTTAAGATATTACCCCTTTATTAGCCATATGTCGCATGCACTTATGCACATATAATGCGACTTTCCCATTAATCTAGAGATCCTCTCCGCAAGGGAACAGATTCCCTTTGCACACGACTTTGTGTGTGCGACGTTCGAGGTCCGTGTTCCCTCGTACATCCCCTACAAGGGTGTACAAACGTCATCCAAATCCAACAATTGAGGCACTGTCTACTAGGCACTCGTACTTCATCTATATATAAGCAAAATGAAAGTTTATTTAAGTAAATTAAAAACTGACAGTAAAAAAGTGCTTTCAAAAACAAACTACAGATGAAGCTACAGAAATTTAAATGCATAGATATAAGGTAGGGCTCAATCGAGCAGGTCGTCATTTTCGAAATCTTTTGCAGTGAACTTGGTGAGCGGTTGAACAGCCGCCAAGTTTGTTTCAGGCTGAGACTTCTTGCTTTCCTGATACAGATCCTGGAGGTGCCGAGGAGTGCGGCAGTTTCTGGACCAATTTCCAGTCATGCCACATTTATGGCATTTATCCTCCCAGTTCTTCTTAGGAATTGACACTGTATCTGTGTTCTACGCTTCCATGTGAAGTTTCTCCTCCCTTTGTTGTTGTTGTTGGTCTGGGGTGGTGCTCCTCTTGTTGGCTTCATTACAGCTTTTCCGTTGTTCTTTCTAGCCTTCTTCTTGTTTTTCCACTTCTGGGGAGAAACATGGTGGGCTTCAGGGATAGGGGCAGTACCAGCAGGGCGCAAATTATGAGTGGCAAGCAGTAAATCTCTATTCTGCTCTGCGCTAAGAAGGCAAGAGAGAAAATCAGAGAACTTCGTGAAGTTGCGTTCACGATACTGTTGCATGAGGATTGCATCTTTCTTGTGAAACGAGGTAAATGTCTTTTCCAACATGCGATGCTCAGACACTTCTTCACCGCACAACTTCAGGCATGATGTGATATTATGAAGTGCTGAGTTATACTTGTAATGCCCTACGAAGCTACTGCACAAGTACTAGAGGGGGGGTGAATAGTACTTTAAAATAATTAAGAGGATAATTCCTAATTATCTTGCAAACTCTAACCAACAATGCGGAAATGCGGAAATGTAAAAGTATGACAACAAATAAGAACAAACGCAAACAAACGATACAACTGGGTTCGGATCCACCCAAGTCTCCCTGACTTGTTCCCGGTGATCCGACGTCCCAAACACCCGGATCCCCTCCGGATACTAGAGTTAGAAACTTCTAACCCTAGATTTGCACTATGAAATTCTTGTAGTTAAACCGCTACAAGACCAAATCATACACAATGTAATTGTGACTCCCACAAACCGGGATCATAACACAATCTCTCACAACCGAGAGAAAACACTTACAATATGAAAGTAAATGAAATAGAACTTCTTACCACAAAATACCTATGCCTTGAGTAAACTTACGAATTAGGGCAAAGATGATTTTGGGGAAGATGAAGAGGCACCAAACCCTAGCTCCAAGATGTAGATCAGCGATGGAGAGCTATGAGGTTGTTGGTGACCTAGAATCAAGCACTTGGCTTGGAAGGCTCACAATCAATGAATCTCTCTTTTGAAATAAGAGTGAGGGAGAGATTCTTGAATGGAAAGAATGAGCTTTGAATGAGATTGAATGCTTTCTCTTTGATCTCTAAACTTCTCTTAATATCAGCCTTGAGTGCAATGAATGCATCACTCCAAGTATATATAGGTTAGAGGAAAGAGAGATAGAAAATCGTGGCAATAAATGATCCAACGGCTCTATTCTGAACCAAACTAGTCGGTCAAAGAAGGTTGACTGACCGACTAGTTCATCAACTAGTTGGTCGGTCAAACAACATGAACCGACTAATGGTAGAACAGCCAAAAGAATAAGTTCAGACTGAAGAGAACTAGTCGGTCAAAGAAGAGTTGTTGACCGACTAGTTTCACAACTAGTCGGTCGGTGACTCAATTGAGACCGACTAAGAGATAAAACCAATAGTTTGAACAGAAGATGAATTAGTCGGTCCAAGAACAAATGTTGACCGACTAGTTCATCAACTAGTCGGTCACCAAATGTACATAGACCGACTAACGACAAACAGTAACTAGGCATGTACAGTAGAAGCTCAACTAGTCGGTCCAAGAAGAAACACTGACCGACTAGTTCACAAACTAGTCGGTCGGTGAACCTTCTTTGACCGACTAACTGTAAACAGTAAAGAGCTTGGAATTGACTGGCGTAAACTAGTCGGTCCAAGAAGCTTTTCCGACCGACTAGATCACCATCTAGTCGGTTGGTTCTTCTTCTTGAACCAACTAACATGCACAAGAAGTCGCGAATCGAAGCGCGAAGCTTCGGGAAAGATTGTATGGACTTCTACTAAGATCCTAGTTCTAAGATATGAGCGATATGAAGATTAAAATGTAAGACCTACTCAAGGCTTAACATTCTACGAAAGAAGCTAGACGAATATAAATAAAACTTGACGATACCGTCTTCAAAAGCTTCAATCGAATCTTCATGACTTCAATCAATGTCCTTGAGCTTCAACGAAGCTTCAAGCATACGATCACGTGCTTTGAGAAGTCTTGAGACGTGGCTTTAGTTGTTCATATGAATTTGGCGACGATCTCCATAACTGCACTCACAAAGAGTTAGTTCACGATATATTTATGTTTGTTCATCATCCAAAACCAAATCCGGGGAGTCCAATACCCAACATTCTCCCCCTTTTGGTGATGACAAACCAACATAAATAATAATCAAAGATAATGATTCAAATAAAATTTACTTACTCCCCCTGCATTGATGACATGTTAATTCCATATTCAATAATATTCATAAGCATCAAGCAGACGAGTAAAGTATAAAATGTGAATCCAATTATCGAAATTTAGGATTTGAAATCTATTTTTATATCTTAACTCCCCCTGAATCTAACATATCAAATTAGATTCTTGGAAAAATGCTTTAAATTATCATTTAGCGCATCGTCATTATTATATCTCTCCCCCTTTGGCATTAGCAAAAAGAGTGGGAGGAGATCAACGACAACAACAATGGCTTCAAATAAAAGCACGGGAGTCGTAGAATCGACCACGGTTCAAATGACACCAACTTAAAATACGAAATAAATCAAAGCGTGCCAATGAGACCAAAGTCGAAAATCGAAAAAATAAAATCATCAAAACTCAAATAAATTTTACGGATTGAGTTATGGAATATACTCTCCAATATCAACATTCTTGGTTAATTAAGTGCATGGAAAACAATTCTATGTTTCCATAGAAGAAATTTCTATTTAACCAAGTTATTATCGTCGAGCGACGAAATCAAACATCAGAGACATATAAAGAATATAATGTGCACAAGAGAATAAATGTCAACATCGATGTATATATATATGTGAAACATGAGTACATCAAGATCATACATCGCCGACATACATAAAATCGATCATCAGATCGAAGCACAAAATACAACATGTATCACAGCATATATCGGGGTATCACATACATATCAAAAATATCAAAACATCATCAGAGATACATCAAAATACATCACAAAATGTCATAACCATAAAACCACCCAAAATATCCTAACCCACACTCTCACTACAAGATATCTCATTTAAAGTGCACTAGGAGAGTCCTCAGAGAAGCTCAGGAGGCAGCGGGAGGATCTGCAGCAGCAGCAAGCTCTGCAGAGGGAGTGGTCACTGGAACGGCAGGAGTGTCAACTGGAGCGACGGGAGTGGAAATCTCTGGCACGACAGGAGAGGTCTCGGGAGCAGCAACAGAAGAAGCATCCACCGGAGGAACGATGGCAGCAGGTGTGCTCTCAGGATCAACGGCAGACGAAGCAGCAGCACCAGAAGTACCAGCAACAACAGGAGTACCCTCAGGGGCACGAACAACAGCAGCACGAGCAAGCTCCAGAATCTCATCATCATCTAACTCCTCCTCGTCGTCAGAAACTGACGGTGGGATCTGAATCCCCAAGTGAGAAGCGATGCGAGCGAGGATCTCCTCAGATCGAGAACAACGAGACTCCACACGTTTGATCGAACGTGCGAGGTCAGCAAGAGTAGGAGAGGGAGCAGCTGAGGCTGAAGCAGAGGCTGAAGCAGAGGGGGTCGTCCTCTGAACATGACGAAGCGCCGCAAGAGACTTCTTGACAGCCGTCGCATTCAGAGGGGGACCGAGGGGACGCTCATCGTCGGGAGGGAGAGTGACACGAAAGTGGCGAAAGACAAGTGTCAGAAGGCACGGATATGGGATATGAGCAGATTTCGTGGACTTTCGAATACACTCGAAAGAATCCATCTTATCGAGTATGATCCTAGCCCAGTTAATCTCGCTCCCCATGAAAATGGCGTAAATGAGCTTCAGGAATGGCTGGGATGGCAAAGAAGAGGAGCCGTACTTAAGAAGTAAGCACGACTTCAAGATCAGATTAAGTACCTAAGCATTCGGCTTGAAGGACTTAGAAGGCACACTAATCATGGCAGGAGGAATCTGTTGAGTATTGGACTCCCCGGATTTGGTTTTGGATGATGAGCAAACATAAATATATCATGAACTAACAATTTGTGAGCGCAGTTATGGAGATCGTCGCCAAATTCACGAGAACACTCAAAGCGACATCTTAAGACTTCTCAAAGCTCGTATTCAATGCCTAAAGCTTCGTTGAAGCTTTTGGACCTTTTTGGAAGTCATGAAGATTTGATCGAAGCGTTCGAAGACCGTTCCTTAAGGTTTTATTCATAGTCTTTTAGCTTCGATTTATAGAATGTTAAGCCTTGAGTAATTCTTACTTGTCTATCTTCATATCACTCATATCTTAGAGCTAGGATTATCTTAGAAGCCATTAGAAACTTTCCCGAAGCCTATCGCTTCTTCCCTCGGCTTCTAGTGCATCTTAGTTGGTTCTAGTAGAGTCACCAACCAACTAGATGACGATCCAGTCGGTCGGCAACTCTTCATGAACCGACTAGATGTCCTAACTCATTTCAGCTCAGCCATGTCGATCAATTAGTCGGGTAAAGAAGGTTCACCGACCGACTAGATGACGATCTAGTCGGTTAGGAATCCTTCTCAGACCGACTAGTTGAGCTTGCCTCTGTACAGCCTGAGTTACTGTTTACAGTTAGTCGGTCCAAGAACATTCATCGACCGACTAGTTGTGAAACTAGTCGGTCAACATTTGTTCTTAGACCGACTAGTGTAACTTGTATTCAGCTTCGTGCATTTCACTCTTAGTCGGTCAAAGAACACTCACCGACCGACTAGTTGGCAAACTAGTCGGTTGGCAAGTCTTCTTAGACCGACTAGTTCAGGTTGCCTGGAAATCACTCTTTTGGCTGTCGAGCTGTTAGTCGGTCCATGTTGAATCACCGACCGACTAGTTGATGAACTAGTCGGTCAGTGATCCTTCTTAGACCGACTAGTCTGCTTCAGATTAGAGCCGTTGGAGATTTGAAAGCGACGTTTCTCTCTCTCTTTTCCCTTGATCCTTTAAATACCTGGAGGGGTTATTTCATAGGATCTAGGGCTGCTATTTCCAGAGCTCCATTGATTCAAAGAGAAGCTTTCAACTCTCATCTTCAAGCTCTCCCATTCTCAAGAATCTCTCCCTCACTCTCATTCCTCAAGAGAGATTCATTGGTTGTGAGCCTTCCAAGCCAAGGGCTTGTTTCTAGGTCATCCATCTCATCCCTAGGCTTCCATTGCTGGTCATCTTCTTGAAGCTAGGGTTTGGTGACTCTTCCTCCATCAAAATCCTCTTTGCCCTAATTTGGTAAGAAATCTCAAGGCATATGTATTTTGTTGGTAAGCATTTCATTTCAGTTATATTTGAATTGTATACTCTCGGTTGTGAGAGGTTTTACGTGATCCCGGGTTGTGGGAGTCATGGTCATCGATTGTAGGTCGATTGCACTTGTGAGGTTTTCGCAAGTGTTCATATTGGAAATCTTGGGTTAGAGGTTTTCTAACTCAAGTATCCGGAAGGGATCCGGGTGGTTGGGACGTAGGATCACCGGGTACAAGTCGGGGAGACTTGGGTGGATCCGAACCCATTAAACCGTATTGTTTACGTTTGCATTTATTCTTATTGATCGTTGTCTATTCCGCATTGTTGTTTGTTAATTGCATGATAATTAGGAATAACTCTCCCTATTATTTAAAAGTACTATTCACCCCCCTCTAGTACATGTGCAGTGGCTTCCTAGGGCACTACAATTGGTATCAGAGCCAAGTTCAAAGCTACACATAGCCAAAGTTCAAAGCTATGACGAACAACGACTACAACATCTTCAAGAACCGCGATGGAGCTTCTTCAGTTATGGAAGGACTATCCTTAGTCAGGCCTCCACACTTCAACGGTACCAACTATGGGTACTGGAAATGCAGGATGCAAATTTTCCTCCGGAGCGCTTCACTATGGAGAGCCACCATGACGGAGTATGTCGAGCCTTCCGAAGAAGATTTCGCGAAGTGGACTCCCGCGGAGGTCGCCGCGGAAGTAGCCAATGCCAAGGCAATGAATGCCTTGAATTGTGCGTTGGAGCCCGAGGACTTCAACAAGATATGCACATGTAAGAGTGCATATCAAATATGGAACCAACTCCTCATATTGCACGAAGGGTCGAGTACGGTAAAAGATTCTAAACTCGTCGTTGCTAATAAAGAATTTGAGTTGTTTCATATGGAGCAGGGCGAAACCATGAAGGAATATTACGCTCGCTTCGTGGATATATCAAACGACTTGGAAGCTCTTGGGAAGGTCTATACCCAAAAGGAGAAAGTCACGAAGATTATCGACGGTCTTCCATCATATTGGGAAAAGCGTACCTTCGCCATTGAGGAAGGTAACGACATGAATAAATATACCGTCATACAACTAATGGGTACCTTGTTGTCTTACGAGGTACGCAAGGATAGTAAGATCCGAATGAAGGAAAAGATGAAAGCATACTTGAAGCAAGATGAGCCAAAGAAAAAGGCGATTGCCTTCAAGGCCGCTCCATCTACCGATGATGAAGAATCGGAAGATGAATTGGACATGGAATCCATTGCCCGTATGGCAAGGAAGTTCGATCGATTCCTCCGAGAAGGTATATCTTTGAATAAATCTAAAGTTAGTTCGACTAATGCTTCTACTCCCGTGTGTTATAAATGCAACAAGCCAGGACACATCAAACCGGATTGTCCTCTCTACAAACACAAGGAGAAGGGGAAAGCATCGAAGTACGACAAGTCGAGAAAGTACAAGAAAGGACTTGTTGGCACATTCAGACTCCGAGGAGGATTCCTCAAGTGGAGAGTCGGATGTTGGACATGTGGAGAAAGCAAAACTTTGCTTCATGGCTAATGAGGCAAAAGATCGAAAGTCCTCATTTGATGATAGCGAGGATGAAAGCGAGGATGGTAGCGAGGATGAAAGCAGAGAACCTACTATTGATGAAATGAGGTTAGCAAACCAAGAAATTTGGTCTAAATTTACTAAGTTAGTAGATAGATATAATAAGACCAAAGATGAACTTGTTAGCCTCCAAACCTCTCCTAAGTCTACCATCACCAACAATGACACCATTGTTGAGACTCTCGCCAATGAGAAAGCAAGTTTGCTTACTCATAATGGCTTGTTGAGAAATGAGGTGAAGTCCCTCAAATCTCAACTTGAGCATGTTCTTGTTGAGGATTCGGATGAACATGTGATAGCGGATTTGACGTCTCAAAACTCAACTTTGAGTATTGAGAATAAGAATGTCAAATCACGTGTTTATGCACTCACATCGCAAGTATCCACTTTGGATGCTTCTTTGCATTCTCTCAAAGAGAAGTATGAGTGCACGTTAGGCCGTATCAATGATTTCAATAAAGGTAAGGGCCATTTGGATAATATCCTAAATGACTTACTTCCGGCCAAACACCACATTGGCTTGGGGTATAAGATGGGAGACTCATCCAAATCGCCTACAACCTTTGTTAGGCCAACATCCGATGCCTCGACGAGTGGGAGCAAACACCCCATTGGTAGTTCTCCTACCAATAGTGCTTCCACTTCGTACACACCCCCGATTGGAAAGAAACCCACTTTGGGTAGACCTCCAAAGAGGGGTCATGCATTTTTGTACTCACGTGCTATGCCACGTAGGAACACACATCCTACTCCACCGGTTCATATTAATGATGATTTTTATGCTCCGCACCCACGAGCACGTGCAAACACTCATATGAGACACCCACATGCACGTAATCATGCTCATTCACATCCTAATGCTTATGTTCAAACATCTCATCCACATGTGCATGCCTTCTCTCATAATCATCCTCATGCATAGACACCTCTTGCTTATCCACGTATGTATGCTACACCACATCATGGATCTCATGCTCATCATAATGCTATTGCTAGATCTCATGCTCCTAGGCCACATGCACCACATAGAAATCAACCTTTTGTGCATGCAACCACTAGGAAGAGGATTCCCAAAATTTACACTATTTGGGGTCCCAAGAACACTAGCAATCATGATATGAATGTTTATGTGCAATCCTATATTAATGATGTTATTTTGAATGATGATTATGTTGGAAAGTCAAGTTCCTCTTGGACTTGGTTTCCGAAGGGTTAGTTCCTTTAACTCTTCAATGCTTGGTACCATGAGTTTATGATCATGCTATGGGTATCAAGGCATTTGATTATAAAATTGATTTTGATTACATTAACTCATGGGTTACAATTATTTTAATTTCGTATTTCAAATTTGTTGTCTAACCCATTGGATCCAAAAGGGTTTTTGGATACCAAAATGAAGTTTTCTAGGTTCAATCCACCGTGGGATACCAACCCTACCAACTCCTCGATTTGCGAAGACTTTCATTCAAACGGAGTTGATGGTGCTTAGGTAATGCACCAATGTAGGGGGAGCTTAATGTTGTAAGTATGATATTACAATTGGTATCCATGAGGGTTGAATGCATGCTTGGTTAAAATCTATTTCTTTACATTGGTATCATTTTGTTTCTCCTAGCATGATAGAATTGTGAATGCCATAAATGCTTTGAAATTCATATCTATTTTTGGCATGACATGTTTTAAAAGTTATTATGATGATTTTCGTATTACTTTTATCACCATGTCACTTCTCATCGCACACTTCACTTAGTTTTGATGTGCTTTTACTTTATGTTCATTTTCGATCGATATTGTGACATTTGATATTCTATGATGTGCACCACTCTTCTGATGGTTCATTCCTTTGTGCACATTTTATGTATGTCTCTGATATTGATTTCGTCGCTCGACGATTTATTTTGATTCAATAGCTTTAGTTGTATGAAAACATAGAATTGTTTTCCATGCACTAAAATAGCTATAAATGTTGATATTGGAGTGTAAATTCATTTCATCAATAAGTGAATTTACATTTGATATTTTGATGATTTAAGTTTTCGATTTTCGACTATGGTCTCATTGACACGCTTTAATTTTATTCGAAGTTTATTTTGGTGTCATATGAAACGTGGTCGTATTCTTAGACTCCCATGCTTTATTTGGCCATGATTTATTGTCATTGGCTTCCTCCCGCTCTTTTTGGATTATGCCAAAGGGGGAGAGATATAATAATGGCATGTGCTAAATGATAATTTACCATGAATCTAATTTGATATGTTAGATTCAGGGGGAGTTAAGATATAAAAATGGATTTCAAAGTCTAAATTTCAAATATTGGATTTGAATTTTTTACTTTCCTCGTCTGCTTGATGTATGTGCTTATTATTTCATATGGAACTAATGTGTCATCAATACAGGGGGAGTAAGTATATTCCATTTAGTTCATTATTTTTGATTATTATTTATGTTGGTTTGTCATCACCAAAAAGGGGGAGAATGTTGAGTATTGGACTCCCCGGATTTGGTTTTGGATGATGAGCAAACATAAATATATCATGAACTAGCAATTTGTGAGCGCAGTTATGGAGATCGTCGCCAAATTCACGAGAACACTCAAAGCGACATCTTAAGACTTCTCAAAGCTCGTATTCAATGCCAAAAGCTTCGTTGAAGCTTTTGGACCTTTTTGGAAGTCATGAAGATTTGATCGAAGCGTTCGAAGACCGTTCCTTAAGGTTTTATTCATAGTCTTTTAGCTTCGATTTATAAAATGTTAAGCCTTGAGTAATTCTTACTTGTCTATCTTCATATCACTCATATCTTAGAGCTAGGATTATCATAGAAGCCATTAGAAACTTTCCCGAAGCCTATCGCTTCTTCCCTCGGCTTCTAGTGCATCTTAGTTGGTTCTAGTAGAGTCACCAACCGACTAGATGACGATCCAGTCGGTCGGCAACTCTTCATGAACCGACTAGATGTCCTAACTCATTTCAGCTCAGCCATGTCGATCAATTAGTCGGTCAAAGAAGGTTCACCGACCGACTAGATGACGATCTAGTCGGTTAGGAATCCTTCTCAGACCGACTAGTTGAGCTTGCCTCTGTACAGCCTGAGTTACTGTTTACAGTTAGTCGGTCCAAGAACATTCATCGACCGACTAGTTGTGAAACTAGTCGGTCAACATTTGTTCTTAGACCGACTAGTGTAACTTGTATTCAGCTTCGTGCATTTCACTCTTAGTCGGTCAAAGAACACTCACCGACCGACTAGTTGGCAAACTAGTCGGTTGGCAAGTCTTCTTAGACCGACTAGTTCAGGTTGCCTGGAAATCACTCTTTTGGCTGTCGAGCTGTTAGTCGGTCCATGTTGAATCACCGACCGACTAGTTGATGAACTAGTCGGTCAGTGATCCTTCTTAGACCGACTAGTCTGCTTCAGATTAGAGCCGTTGGAGATTTGAAAGCGACGTTTCTCTCTCTCTTTTCCCTTGATCCTTTAAATACCTGGAGGGGTTATTTCATAGGATCTAGGGCTGCTATTTCCAGAGTTCCATTGATTCAAAGAGAAGCTTTCAACTCTCATCTTCAAGCTCTCCCATTCTCAAGAATCTCTCCCTCACTCTCATTCCTCAAGAGAGATTCATTGGTTGTGAGCCTTCCAAGCCAAGGGCTTGTTTCTAGGTCATCCATCTCATCCCTAGGCTTTCATTGCTGGTCATCTTCTTGAAGCTAGGGTTTGGTGACTCTTCCTCCATCAAAATCCTCTTTGCCCTAATTTGGTAAGAAATCTCAAGGCATAGGTATTTTGTTGGTAAGCATTTCATTTCAGTTATATTTGAATTGTATACTATCGGTTGTGAGAGGTTTTGCGTGATCCCGGGTTGTGGGAGTCACGGTCATCGATTGTAGGTCGATTGCACTTGTGAGGTTTTCGCAAGTGTTCATATTGGAAATCTTGGGTTAGAGGTTTTCTAACTCAAGTATCCGGAAGGGATCCGGGTGGTTGGGACGTAGGATCACCGGGTACAAGTCGGGGAGACTTGGGTGGATCCGAACCCATTAAACCGTATTGTTTGCGTTTGCATTTATTCTTATTGATCGTTGTCTATTCCGCATTGTTGTTTGTTAATTGCACGATAATTAGGAATAACTCTCCCTATTATTTAAAAGTACTATTCATCCCCCTCTAGTACATGTGCAGTGGCTTCCTAGGGCACTACAAAATCTCATGAAAGATTTCGGCGAGCATCACCTGATCAAGCTCAGAGATGTCGTCGACAGAAATATCAGACGGAAGAAGGCCAGCCGAGGAGACACCTAACAACTCTCCTAAGATTTCTGCTGTGAGGACTATCAGAGTCCCTAAGACAGTAGTCTCAATCGAGTGGGTCTCATTGTACTGACCACGAACCCTATTGGCATAGAAAAGTTTGACAAGGCGAGGGTATGTGTGTGGGTTCACCTTAGGGTCATACCGAAGATAATCGATAAGACCGCTAGACGAAAGAAGATCTGCGAGGCCTGGGAAGTCTGAAAACTGTACGAAATGCTACAATAGCAGTGGACAGTGTTCAATACGGTTGTAATCCGTGAGACACATAGGGTCATCGCGACACAACGAGATATCGACACCGCCAACCGGCATCAGAGCCTTTCCCTTAGGCTTACGTGTGCTAGAGCGAGGTCGAGAGCTAGACGTAGGTTCCCTAGGAGGGGGTGCAGGATCCCTATGGGTCTCGGTCTCGGGTATATACTCGGTGTTGGAATCCGAAGCACCGGGTGGAGTGGGAGCACGAAAAGACACAGGCTTGGGCTTGGGCTGAGATTGGGCTCGGGGCTTCGCTATCGCCGTCCTCTTACGCTTAAGAGGAGGCGAAGACGAAGAGGGTTGGGTGGTCTTCGATCGGTGTTTAGGTGGGGTTCGTTTGGGTTGCGGGGGGTCCGACGGAGGTGAATCGACGTTCATAGACGATGGACGAGTAGGTTCGATCGGGATTATTGTCTTCGCCATAAGCGTGACGAGACAAACCATAGGAATCGAAAACTAGGAACCCTAAAGAACCCTAGGCAAGCCCTAGAAAACACTGAAAACAAGATAAACCCTAACCCTAGGAGCTAAACCCTAACCCTAAACAGCTAGAAGAGGGAGGAGAATCACCTAGGGAGGAAGATCGACGGACGGCGACGGTGGGGATGGCCGGAAAGTGGCCGGAAATCGATCGGAGAGGGAGGAAGTCGAAGGGGGGGCTCGGGGGTTTAGTTGAGTGAGGGAGGAATTTCGATCGACTAAAGGGAGATCAAGTCGGTTAACAGAGCTTTAAGTCGATTGGAAGAGCAAAAGTCGCAACTGTCCCTGAGCACTTAGTGTCAGAGTTCAAGCGCTGACCGACTAGATAACCATTTAGTCGGTCGGCCAATGAGCTTGAACCGACTAAGTGAAAATAGTAACAGAAGCCAAAAATCTGACAAGAATTAGTCGGTCTATGCTCATTCACTGACCGACTAGATCTGAATCTAGTCGGTCGGCCAATGAACTTGGACCGACTAAGAGAGTCCAAAAATTTGAAAATTGAAAATTTTGATTTTTTTCCTAATCGCACTTTGACGAAACATAGTAATACTCTCATTAAAAATTATACTACCCCATTAAACATTGAAAATCTGAAATTTGACGTTTAAGAATAAATCGAGCGAAAATTCCGAAAATTCAATGAAAAATCCAGAAAATTCCAATACATCAAGCATGTGAAAATATAATCGAAATGAATAGCATGCACGATTATTGAAAACATATGAATCCTAAATCTCGGATTCACCCATAATCCCTAATTCTCGACGTAACCGCACAAAGGAGTCTTCCTCTAGGGGTTTCGTGAAAATATCGGCGATTTGCTTCTGGGTTTCAATGTACACTAATATGATGTCCTTTTTAGCAACATGATCATCTAAGAAATGGTGACGGACATCTATGTGCTTAGAACGGGAATGGTGTACCGGATTCTTAGAGAGACATATTGCACTTTGGTTGTCCACCATGATAGGGAAAGTATCACAGTTTATACCAAAGTCTTTAAGTATGTGTCTCATCCAAAGAACCTGAGCACACGCGGCACCGGCGGCAATATATTCCGCCTCGGTGGTTGAAAGTGATACGGAATTCTGCTTCTTGGAAAACCAAGAGACAAGAGAATTTCCTATAAAATGGCAAGTGCCACTAGTACTTTTCCTGTCGGATTTGCATCCCGCATAATCTGCGTCACTATATGAGATTAACTCATATGTGCTAGATTTTGGATAAAGTAATCCAAAATCCAGAGTGTAACTTAAATAACGGAAAATACGTTTTACCGCTACTAAGTGAGATTCCTTAGGTTGAGACTGATAACGAGCACATACACATACAGCAAACATAATATCGGGCCTACTTGTGGTAAGATATAGTAAACTACCTATCATACCTCGATATAGACGAATGTCTACATCTTTACCACCCGTATCCTTATCAAGATGCGTAGTCGTGCTCATTGGAGTCTTCTTCCCGGAGGCATTCTCCATTCCAAATCGCTTAAGCAACTCCACCGTGTACTTTGTTTGGTGGATGAAGATTACATCGTTCATTTAGCGAATTTGGAGACCTAAGAAATACTTGAGCTCACCCATGTGGCTCATCTCAAATTGATCCTTCATCACATTAGAAAACTCTTCGCAAAGAGCAAAGTTAGTAGCACCGAAAATGATATCAACATATATTTGAACTAAAATTATATCATTATTCGAGTACTTAACAAATAATGTCGAATCAACTTCTCCCATTTTAAAACACAAATCCATAAGAAAATTCTTTAAATGGTCATACCAAGCTCGAGGAGCTTGTCTCAAACCGTAAAGTGCTTTCTTAAGTTTGAAAACGTGATTTGAAATTTTTCATTTATAAAACCCGGAGGTTGAGAAACGTAAACTTCCTCAACAACATCTTCATTTAAAAATGCACTTTTAACATCCATTTGAAATAATTTAAAATCTTTATGGCATGCAAAAGATAACAATAATCTAATAGATTCTAATCTAGCTACCGGAGCGAAGGATTCTTCGAAATCAATACCTTCCTCTTGACGGTAGCCTTGAGCAACTAACCGAGCTTTGTTCCGGACGACGATTTGGTTTTCGTCAGTCTTGTTCTTGAAAATCCACTTCGTTCCTATGACGGTGTGGTTCTTCGAAGGCAATGGAACAAGCTCCCAAACTTCATTCCTCTCGAATTGAATGAGTTCCTCCTCCATGGCAAGGATCCAAGCACTATCTTCGCATGCTTCGCTAATATTCTTTGGCTCTATCGAGGAGGCAAAGGCACAATGAGCGAAGTAGTTGACTTGAGATCTCGTCTTGACACTATCAAGGATGTTGCCAATGACTTGCTCATGAGGATGGTCACGAATGGTATGAAGCCGTTTGGGAATTCCCTGATCACTAGGAACATTCTCAAAAGATTCATTAGTCGGGTTAGTCTCAATAGAATCAGTAGAATTAGAATTAGAATTACCAATAGAATCACATAAGACATCCATTGAGTCATCATCATTAGTAATTTTAGTCGGGACAAAACCTTCATTAAATGAGACATGAAGTGATTCCTCGATCGTTGAGGTTCGTTTGTTATATATCCGGTAGGCTTTGTTACGGGAGGAATATCCAACAAATATCCCCTCATCGGATCTCGGATCGAATTTGTCCAAACTACCATACGTGTTTTTAATAAAACATTTTGCACCGAAAACACGAAAATGTTTAACTTGAGGCAACCTACCAAACAACAATTCATAACAAGTTTGTTTAGTGCCGGGCCTCAAAAGTATTCTATTAAACACATAGCAAGCGGTATGTACCACTTCCGCCCAAAATTGATGGCCAAGTTGGCTATCATCAAGCATCGTGCGAGCACATTCCACTAGCGTCCTATTCTTTCTCTCAACAACACCATTTTGAGGAGGTGCGCAAGGGAATGAAAAGTTGTGTGTAATACCAACTTCATCACAAAATGTTGAGAAAGACTCATTCTCAAATTCCCCTCCATGATCACTACGAATAGTGACAATGGTGGTTCCGATGAGAATTTGTACTTTCTTAACAAAAATTGTGAAGTTTTCAAAAGCATCATTTTTATTACTTAAGGAAAATACCCAAGAAAATCTAGAAAAGTCATCAACGATGACAAGTCCATATCTAGCATTACCTAGTGAAGCAACTCTAGTTGGCCCAAATAAATCTAGATGTAATAGCTCTAGTGGCCGCTTAGACGAAATGCTTTTCTTAGGTTTAAATGAAGATTTTAGAAGCTTACCTCGTTGACACGAGTCACAAAAGCTTTTCTTTTGAAAGACAAGCTTAGGGAAGCCTCTAATAGAATTTAACTTGGAAAGCTTAAAAAGTGTTCCAAAGTTCACATGACCAAAACGTCGATGCCATAAGTGTTGTTCACTTGTGTTGGCAATGAGACATTGTTCATGTGATCTTGGAAGATCTAGAATATATATATCCTCATGGCGTGTGTCAGAAAACAATACATCATTAGTAAGTTTATTCAAAATATGGCACATTCCTTTCGCAAAGCTAACTTTGTAACCTTTGTCACAAAGTTGGCTTATTGAAATAAGATTGTGGTTTAATCCTTTAACAAGGTAAACATCACATATAAGTGGTTACCCACTTTGCCAACACCTATGATGGTTTCGCTCTCGTTGCCTCCAAAGACGACGCGGTTTCCATTTGCTATGGGCACCACTCCAGAGAGCAATTAAGCGTCACCCGTCATGTTTTTTGAACACCCGCTATCGAGTATCCAATTATTCTTGGAGCCAAATTTGGATTTGTTGCTCCGTTTCTTTCTCTTGAGTACCGATAGATATAAACTATCGTATCATGGTACCCAAGGTCATTAGGTCCAAAGGATTAGACCTTTGGAAGCCAAGTCCAATTGGACTTAGACTTCCCCACATAGTTATCACTATGCACAACATTCATGAAATACGAATTCATGTAAATTTGTTTTTCATTCATGCTTGTGTCCTTTTGGCTCCAAATAGTGAAAATTTTGGGAGCCTTAATCCTATTGGGAGCATGCATGCGTTGTTGATTTCTACGTGATGCATGTCGTGGATAGGCGTAAGGAACATGATGAAATGGTGCATGATGATACTTATTCATACTATGATGTGGGTGAACATATGCATGTGGGGGAACACGTGCGTGAGGGTGTCTCACATGGTGTGCACGTGCCCGTGGATGTGGTGCATAAAAATCATCATATGTGTGAGCATGTGGAGTAGGATGTGTGTTCATACGTGGCATGGTATTTGTATACATATAAGCATGACCCTTCTTTGGAGGTCCACCTAAAGTGGGTTTCTTTCCAAACGAGGGTGTGTACGAGGTGGAAGCACCATTGGTAGTAGAACTACCAATAGAGTGTTTGCTACCACTCATCGAAGCATCGGAAGTTGGCCTAACAAAGGTAGTGGCCGACTTGGATGAATTTCCCAACTTATACCCCAAGCCAATATGGTGATTGGCCAGAGGTAAGTCATTTAGGATATTATACAAATGGCCCTTACCCTTATTGAATTCATTGGTTCGGCCTAATGTGCACTCATATTTCTCGGTGAGAGATCGCATAGAAGCATCCAAAGTGGATACTTGCGATGTGAGCACATTAACACGAGATTTGAGATTCTCATTCTCAATACTCAAAGTTGAGTTTTGAGAAGTCAAATCCGCTATCTTGTGTTCCTCCAGATCCTCAATGCTAACATGTTCAAGTTGAGATTTGAGAGTTACAATCTCATTTCTCAACTCTTCAACAACGGCGTCGTTGTTGGTGATGATAGTTTTAGGCGAGGTTTGGATGCTAGCTAAATCATCTTTTACCTTAGTAAACCTATTTACTAATTTAGTATATTTAGACCATATTTGCTCATTATCATGTCTAAGGTCATCCATTGTTACCTCATCGCCTTCGTTGTCGCTATCATCGGAAGAGGAAGATCCTTGATCATGCTCCTCTCTTGCCATGAAGCACATGTGTGCTTGCTCCACTTGCTCATCGTCTGACTCTCCACTTGATGAATCCTCGGAGTCGGTGAAAGTCCAGACAAACCCTTTCTTGTACCCCTTTTGTACTTCTTGGACTTGTCGAACTTCGGCGCCTTCCACTTTTTCTTTTGCTTGTTTTGAGGACACTCCGCTTTCATGTGTCCTAGCTTGTTGCATTTAAAGCACAAAGGAGAGGAGGCGTTAGTAGAACTAAACTTCGATTTGTTTTTGAAGTTACCTTTCCGGAAGAACCGGTTGAACTTCTTTGTCATGAGCGCCATAGACTCCAAGTCTAACTCGTCTTCCGAGTCTTCATCATCGGTAGATGCGGATGTGGATGGAGCGGCCTTGAACGTAATCGCCTTTTTCTTAGGCTCGTCTTGCTTCAAGTTGGACTTCATCTTGTCCTGCAACTTAAGCTTGCTATCCTTGCGCACCTCGTAAGACATCAAGGTACCCATTAGTTGAATAACCGTATACTTACTCATATCATTATCTTTCTCGATGGTGAAGGTACGTTTCTCCCAAGAAGAAGGAAGTCCATCGATGATCTTCGAGACTTTCTCCTTTTGGGTGTAGGTCTTACCGAGAGCCTCCAACTCGTTGGTGATGTCGACGAAGCGAGTATAGTACTCCTTCATCTTCTCACCCTGTAGCATATGAAATAACTCGTAATCTTTATTTACTACTACGAGTTTGGAGTCTCTTACCCTACTCGTTCCTTCATGCAAGATGAGGAGGGAGTTCCATATTTGATATGCACTCTTACATGTGCATATTTTATTGAAGTCCTCGGGCTCCAAAGCGCATTGCAAGGCGTTCATTACCTTGGCATTACTTACTTCCGCGGCGACCTCCGCGGTAGTCCACTTCTCGAAATCTTCTTCGGCGGGCTCGACATACTCCTTCATCATGGCCCTCCATAGTGAAGCACTCCAGAGGAAAGTCTCCATCCGGCATTTCCAGTACCCGTAGTTGGTACCTTTGAAGAAAGGAGGCCTCGTCGAGGAGTGTCCTTCCATCATCGAAGACGCTCCTTCACGGTTCCTGAAGGTGCTGTAGTCGGAAGGTGGACGAACGCTTTTGTTGTCGTTGGCAGACATAGCTAAGTACTTGGCTCTGATACCAAATGTAATGCCCTACGAAGCTACTGCACAAGTACTAGAGGGGGGGGGGGGGGTGAATAGTACTTTAAAATAATTAAGAGGATAATTCCTAATTATCTTGCAAACTCTAACCAACAATGCGGAAATGCAGAAATGTAAAAGTATGACAAAAAATAAGAATAAACGCAAACAAACGATATAACTGGGTTCGGATCCACCCAAGTCTCCCCGACTTGTTCCCGGTGATCCTACGTCCCAAACACCCGGATCCCCTCCGGATACTAGAGTTAGAAACCTCTAACCCTAGATTTGCACTATGAAATTCTTGTAGATAAACCTCTACAAGACCAAATCATACACAATGTAATTGTGACTCCCACAACCCGGGATCACATTTTATATTAACCTATTCTATGGTACTACAGAGAATGGCAGGATTTATATCTATCCTGGTTTGTTCTGTCTCCTTTGGGTTGGGTGGTTTGTCACTGTTGTAGGTTAACTTTGTACCCCTCTTCAGTTTCTCTACTAACAATGCATTAAAAGTTCTCTCACAACCAAGAGAAAACACTTACAATATGAAAGTAAATGAAATAGAACTTCTTACCACAAAATACCTATGCCTTGAGTAAACTTACGAATTAGGGCAAATATGATTTTGGGGAAGATGAAGAGGCACCAAACCCTAGCTCCAAGATGTAGATCAGCGATGGAGAGCTATGAGGTTGTTGGTGACCTAGAATCAAGCACTTGGCTTGGAAGGCTCACAATCAATGAATCTCTCTTTTGAAATAAGAGTGAGGGAGAGATTCTTGAATGGAAAGAATGAGCTTTGAATGAGATTGAATGCTTTCTCTTTGATCTCTAAACTTCTCTTAATATCAGCCTTGAGTGCAATGAATGCAGCACTCCAAGTATATATAGGTTAGAGGAAAGAGAGAGAGAAAATCGTGGCAATAAATACTCCAACGGCTCTATTCTGAACCAAATTAGTCGGTCAAAGAAGGTTGACTGACCGACTAGTTCATCAACTAGTCGGTCGGTCAAACAGCATGAACCGGCTAATGGTAGAACTGCCAAAAGAATAAGTTCAGACTGAAGAGAACTAGTCGGTCAAAGAAGAGTTGCTGACCGACTAGTTTCACAACTAGTCGGTCGGTGACTCAACTGAGACCGACTAAGAGATAAAACCAATAGTCTGAACAGAAGATGAATTAGTCGGTCCAAGAACAAATGTTGACCGACTAGTTCATCAACTAGTCGGTCACCAAATATACATACACCGACTAACGACTAACAGTAACTAGGCATGTACAGTAGAAGCTCAACTAGTCGGTTCAAGAAGAAACACTGACCGACTAGTTCACAAACTAGTCGGTCGGTGAACCTTCTTTGACCGACTAACTATAAACAGTAAAGAGCTTGGAATTGACTGACGCAAACTAGTCGGTCCAAGAAGCTTTTCCGACCGACTAGATCACCATCTAGTCGGTTGGTTCTACTTCTTGAACCAACTAACATGCACAAGAAGTCGCGAATCGAAGCGCGAAGCTTCGAGAAAGATTGTATGGACTTCTACTAAGATCCTAGTTCTAAGATATGAGCGATATGAAGATTAAAACGTAAGACCTACTCAAGGCTTGACATTCTACGAAAGAAGCTAGAAGACTATAAATAAAACTTGACGATACCGTCTTCAAAAGCTTCAATCGAATCTTCATGACTTCAATCAACGTCCTTGAGCTTCAACGAAGCTTCAAGCATACGATCACGTGCTTTGAGAAGTCTTGAGACGTCACTTTATATGTTCATATGAATTTGGCGACGATCTCCATAACTGCGCTCACAAAGAGTTAGTTCACGATATATTTATGTTTGTTCATCATCCAAAACCAAATCCGGGGAGTCCAATACCCAACAATACTCAGCAACGGACTTATAGTCATGAAGTCTGAGGTTTTCCCACTCATAACTGGCACGTGGTAATATGACATCAATTTGATATTTATAACGTGCCTCCAATGCTTTACACAACTCCAAAGGATCTTCAATCGTTAAGTATTCGGCTTTTAAGGTCCGATCTATGTGTCTCCTGATATAGATAATGGCTTTTGCTTAATCTATGTCGGAGACAACGGTAGGAGAACTGCTAGATGGCTGTGCCACTTTAAGGGCACTGCTAGCAGCTGTCTCAGCCACTGCAGGGGCCAGAATTGAGTGGAGAAGTGCCATTGAACGCAAGTGGAACTTCAGGTCCACTCGCCAGCTAAGATAGTTCTTACCAGTTGCATCAAGAATCTCGAAATCGACGCTTGCCAATTTTGCCATTTTAATCTATGCAATTTAAATAAGCATGTATTAATAATTAAAATTCATGCTTAAAAGAAATAAATAAGAAAAAATGTGGGGATCGGCCAGATACCCAAAACATAAAATGTTTAAAGTCCATATTATAGTCCATAAAGCAGATAAAAAAATACAATTTGGAAGCCCTTTGGGTCCCAGCTTTATGCAATCTTCTCCTCGATCTTCATAGGTAGCAACACCGTTCTTTGGCATTATACATAAATTCCTCACTACAAATTTCCCTCAGAAAAGAAAAAGAAATCACAAAGAGAAGAAATGTAATAAAAGGGTATCAAAAAATGGCCGATCCCAAAAATCGCATTTTAACTTATTTAAATATCCACGCAGTTTTATATGCTACAGGCAAATAATAATAGCGCAATATCACAGACATTACAAAAATCATCAATCCAAAATTATTGGATTAAAAATTTTTATTTAAGCTAAAAAGATTAGTTGAACCACGAGGAAACGTCATTCATCTTTAGGTTAGTTAACTAAAGACAGAGCGGTCTCAGGATCCGTTTAATAAATTTAACTTAAATTAATGTTTTATCCAATGTTAAAGAGATTAATAATTGAAAAGAAGCAGATAAAATAGCATAAACTGCAAGTCCAGATTATCAGGGTTCTTAATAAATTTAATTTTGGCCTTGCGGGTTAGTGGCCTGCGGGCTAGATGCGAGCTGCAGGCCCGATAGAAAAATAATACCCATATTAATTTTTAATGTTATTAACTGGGCTTCGGGTCCAAAAAAACAGCCAAAATAATATATTATTCAGTTTTGTGCTGCAGGCTCATGGGCTGTAATATTTAAAATTAAATTAAAAATGTCCAAAAGGAGTAAAATGTCCTATAAAAATATACAAGCCCTAAAACAAACTTTAGGGTATAAGTTAAGGAATGTAAAGAGCCCCCAACCCCTCATTATACAAGTTTTAGGCCCGATGGGCGGCATCCGGAAGGCTCCCCCCGTTCGGGGGGGGGGGGGGGGGGGGGGGCAGATGCCCCCCGTCCAGGGGGGCGGCGCACAGAGGCCCCCCCCGTCCGAGGGGGGCAAATGACAGAGGCCAGCCTCACGTCTGGGGGGGCACACAGGCCCCCCCCGTCCCGGGGGGGGGGGGGGGGGGGGGGGGGGGGGGGGGGGGGGGGGGGGGCGCACAGCCCCCCCGTCCGGGGGGGGGGGGGGGGGGGGGGGGGGGGGGCGACTGCTTCGGGGCGCCCTCATAGGGGGGGGGGGGGTGAATGTGTTGATTCTTTTATTTGTTTAAGGTAGATTTTTTAATATGTATATTGCAGATTTAACAAGCTTAAAGAAAAGTTGTGTAAAATCATAGCAAACTATATTTGTTAATTATCTACGGGATCGAAAAATTTTACCTCTAGATCAAAGATCTAGGGACGATCGTAATAAAAATCCGTAGAGCGAAATTCCCGCTCCTGATACGCTTAAAAGATAGCCGTAACGGATCGTCGCAAGCCGGAACGGATCGCCGCAACAGTAGATTCCTTCGCGCTTGGGAGGTTAATTTGAAGGGAAACGGGAGAAAAGCTCAAAGAGATGAGAGCTTCGGTGCTGATAACGTGTAGTGACTTAGAGAAAAAAGAGTAACCATGTCTTTGTCCCAAGGTTCTATATTTATTCATTTCATATGGAATATGAAAAGGTATGAACACCAAAGGTCCCCATTACTCTAATAAGTAGGGGGGAGTAATGGAGGGATAAAGTGGTGGGGAGGCCAAAGGCCTCCCTCACTCATAACAGTGAAGTGTTTTCTAGGGGAGGTTCCAAGCATTTATTTATAGTGAAATATGGAAGAGTTCATACAATGGTAGGATACAGAGTTCATATGATACAACACCTAATCTGTCACTGGATAGGATAAGCCTTACATGAGCCTTTACATGGGCCTACATAACACATTCATAACACTCTCTTATCCCGTAATAAGTGTGAACTCATACTTATGCATACTTTGAGATTCTGAGTATTATGTGAGTATCACAAGTGGTGGATACTTCGTGATCCAGAGTTAGTGTGATTTGTCTTGTTAAAACCTTTGGCTATGGAAAACCCAGTGAGAAAAAAACCATATCTAAGGAAAAAGAGTACAATTCTCCTTTAACTTCAACTGATTTGTACAAGCTCTTAGGCTTTCAGATCTCTTAGACGCCTCATACCATTCTTTGGTACAAATTTTCGAAAAGTGGATGTAAGAAGAGACTTAGTGAACATATTGTAATGCCCTACCAGCTATTGCACAAGTACTAGAGGGGGGGGGGGGGTGAATAGTACTTTAAAATAATAAGGAGTATAATTCCAAATTAAATTGCAAACAACTACCAAATCAATTTGCGGAAGCTCAAATTGAATGACAACAACAAAATTAACAATGCAAACAAATGATGTTAATGGGTTCGGATCCACCCAAGTCTCCCCGACTTGTTCCCGGTGATCCTACGTCCCAACCACCCGGATCCCCTCCGGATACTTGAGTTAGAAACCCTAACTCAAGATTTCCACTATGAATATCTTGTGAAAAACCTTCACAAGATCAAATCATACAACAACGGCAATAGTGAATCCCACAACCCGGGATCACAACCTTCTCTCACAACCGAGAGAATCAACAAGCAATATAAATGAGTTATATTGAAATAAGCAAACTTACCACAAAATCCTATACCTTGAGTTTTTCTTACCCAATAGGTGAAATGAAGGATTTG
Source organism: Scilla litardierei (assembly GCA_030789695.1). NCBI lineage: Eukaryota > Viridiplantae > Streptophyta > Magnoliopsida > Asparagales > Asparagaceae > Scilla > Scilla litardierei. Next base: position 166,018,677 of record CM061142.1, on the reverse strand, counting down.
AGGAAGATAAAGTCACCAAGACCTAGCACCAAGGAAATGACCAGCAATCGGTGCCTAGGGATGATTTGGAGACTTGGATCAAGCTATAGCTTGAAGAGCTCACCAAGAACGAGCTTCTCTTAAAATGGATTCTAGATCTAGAATAGTGAGAGAATGGGTTTCTTGTGAGGAAGAGAGCTTTAGATTTGAGTGAGAATGGCTATCTCTTTTGATCTCAATGAATCTCTGAATGGAAGCTCTAACCTAGATAGAAATGACCTAGGTTCGTATTTATAGGGTCCCATAAAAACAACTTAGGTCATTCTCCAACGGATAGAAATCTGGGAGAATTAGTCGGTCAAAGAACAATCACTGACCGACTAGTTCATCAACTAGTCGGTCAGTCAAACAGCATGGACCGACTAAGAGAGGAACTGAGAAGAAAGAGAATTTCAGACCTAGAAATCTAGTCGGTCCAAGAAGACTTTCTGACCGACTAGTTTCACAACTAGTCGGTCAGTCAGTGAACGTAGACCGACTAAGAGACAAAATGAAATAGTCTGAACACAAGTTGACTTAGTCGGTCCAAGAACAAAAGTTGACCGACTAGATTGTCAACTAGTCGGTCACCAAACGTTCTTAGACCGACTAACGATAAACAGTAGCTTAGGAGAAATTTAGCATGAACAGTAAGTCACAACTAGTCGGTCAAAGAAGCATCACTGACCGACTAGTTCACAAACTAGTCGGTCGGTGAGTCAACGTATACCGACTAACTGTAAACAGTAAAGTCCAAGAAATTAAGGAATCAAACTAGTCGGTCCAAGAAGAGTTACCGACCGACTAGATCACCATCTAGTCGGTCAGTACTTGTTCTTGTACCAACTAACATGCACATACAAGTCCGAATCGAAGCGCGACGCTTCGAGGAAGTTAGAATGAACTTGTACTAAGATCCTAGAGCTACGATATGAGCGTTAAGAAGTTAGAATGGTAAGATATACTCAAAGCTTAACATTCTATATATCGAAGCTAAAAAGACTATAAATAAAACCTTAATAAACGGTCTTCGAGAGCTTCGATTGATTCTTCATAACTTCCAAAACGGCGCAAGAGCTTCAACGAAGCTTTAGGCATGAATACGAGCTTTGGGAAGTGTTGAGATGTCGCTTTGAATGTTCTCGTGAATTTGGCGACGATCTCCAATTCTGCGCTCACAAATTGTTAGTTCATGGATTATTTATGTTTGCTCATCATCAAAACCAAATCCGGGGAGTCCAATATTCAACATTCTCCCCCTTTTTGGTGATGACAAACCAACATAAATAATAATCAAAAATAATGATTCAAATGTAAAATACTTACTCCCCTTGCATTGATGACACGTTAATTCCAAAATGAATATATATGAATTGCATCAATCAGATGAGTAAGATAAATAAAGAGAATCGATTTTCGAAATATCGGATTTTGAAAATCCTTATATGTATCGTAACTCCCCCTGAATCTAACATATCAAACTAGATTCTTGGAAATTGAGTTAAATTTTCATTTGCGCTATTTATTATCATTATCTCTCCCCCTTTGGCATTATCCCAAAAATGGGGGGCATACAACGACAACAACTAGGAAAGGGAAAATCCAACATCGGGAGTCGTAGACAATGACGATGGACCTAATTGACACCAAGGGAAAAAAATGATGAAATCAAATCAAGGTGTGCCAAATTGTCCATTATAAAAAAAAAACGATAATCAAAATCATCAAAAAAATATTTGGTAATAATTTTATTTATTGAATAATGAAACATACTTTCCAATATTCAATATTCTTGGTTAAATTTGTGCATGGAAAACAATTCTATACAAATATAGAAATAAAATCTATTTAACCAAGTTTTTCAATCGTCGAGCGACGATTTTACATAGCATGGACATTGAATGAGAATTAATGTGCACGAGGAAGTAATTATCACAACATGAACAACGATGTATATATAGATAGAAACATCAAGAGTACATCCCAAAAAGAGATCGATACAACAAATGCAACATACCCATCAAAAAGAAATACATCATATAGCATTGATACAACATCATCATGAGAACATCATCATCAACATCATCAACGTCCAACAACAAAAAATACAACACATCAAAATATCCAACACCGACATCCAGAAAACTCAGAAATACATCAAATCAACCATCGATCTCCATCCTAACCCAAAATACTCAAAAAAAAGATATGTCATCCAAAGAGTAGTGGAGAGTCCTCGAAACAAACGATCACGAGGAAGTGGCTGGATCTGCAGTCTCCGTGGGTCCAGTCGACGGAGTGGACTCAGGCTCTGCAGGGAGAAGAGGCGTCTCAACAGACGGGATCGTCGGGGTAGGTGTGGAAACAACTGGCTCAACAGCAGGGGTCGCAACAGCAGGGGTCTCAATAGCAGCAGGTGATAGAAGTGCAGGCTCGACAGCAGGGTCAGCAGCAGGCTCAGAAGTCTGAAGTGCTGAAGCAGAAGTCTCTGGAGCACCGGAAGTGGTGCCAACACCAGGAGCAGAAGTGGTAGCAGCAGCAGCAGTGGCCTCATCGCCACGGGCTAAGGAAGTGACAAGCTCGTCAAGCTCCTCATCGTCCATCTCCTCGGCCTCAGAAACTGAAGGAGGAAGATCAATCCCCATCATACGAGCCATACGACAGACGACCTCATCAGTACGAGCCAAACGTGAGTCGTGCTGACGAAGAAGGCGTACGACATCGTCTAAAGTGGCAGGAGGAGCGGGGGCTGCAGCAGCTGAGGGAGTAGACTGGGAAGCAGATGCGGTAGACCTCTGCATGTGACGAAGCGCCGCTAGAGATTTCTTAACGGCCGTCACGTTTAGAGGAGTACCCAAGGGACGCTCATCGTCAGGAGGGAGAGGGACTCGGAAATGACGAAAGACAAGGGTCAGTAGACACGGATATGGAATATGCGCAGATTTATTGGTCTTGCGTATACACTCGAAAGAGTCCATCTTATCGAGTATTACACGAGCCCAATTAATCTCGCAACCCAAGAAAAGAGCGTAAATGAGCTTCAAAAATGGCTGGGATGGAAGTGAAGATGAGCCGTACTTGGGAAGCAAGCACGACTTCAGAATAAGATTCAATACCCATGCATTTGGCTTGAATGACTTTGAAGGAACTCCAATAAAGGCAGGAGGGATCACATGGAAGATGTCAGAAAGTACGGACTGATCCAAGGAAGATATATCATCGACGGAAATGTCTGAAGGCAGGAGACCAGAAGACGAACAACCAAGTATCTCCCCCAAGATTTCTGCCGTGAGAACTATAGGAGTTCCCAAGACAGTAGTCTCGATGGAGTGACTCGTGTCGTACTGGCCTCGGACACGATTGGCATAGAACAATTTCACAAGGCGAGGATATGGTTTAGGGTTGGCCTTAAGATCATAGCGGAGATAATCAAGGAGACCACTGTAGGAGAGGAGATCAGCTAAGCCAAGGAAATCTGAAAACTGAACGTAGTGCTCCAATAGCATCGGGCAGTGTTCAATACGGTTGTAGGCCGCGAGACACATAGGGTCGTCGCGACACAACGATATGTCAACACCACCCGCTGGCATTGGGCCCTTTCCCTTTGGCTGGCGAGTCCTAGGACGAAGTGGAGGAGTGGGTTCCCTATGGCTAGGCTCATCCTCAGGCACAAACTCAGTGTCGGAATCGGGAGGAGTAGAGGGTGAGTGGAGTATGGGCTTTTTGGTCTTAGATTTTCTGGGTTTGACGGTTGCCGTCCTCTGCTTTTTCAGAGGAGGTGAAGACGGAGAAGCTTGGGTAGATTTAGAACGACGCTTGGGCTTAGGCGGATTCCTAGGGTCGGAAGGCCCTATAGACATAGGAGAAGCCCCAGAAGAGGCGATAGGAATCCTCGTCTTTGCCATGGTCGTGGCACGACGAGCACAAGCAACTGAAACTACTAGCTACACAAACCCTAGAGATCAAAAGAAATCGGAAAACACAAACCCTAGAAGCACAAGCCCTAACACAAGAACTACAACAACCTAGAACCCTAGATGATGAAATCGAACCCTAGGGAAGGAAATCGACACCTAGGAGGGGAAGATATACCTAGGAGGAGGGGGCGACGGCGGCGGACGGCTGGGATGGCCGGAGATCTGGCCGGAGTCGACGGGAATACGAAGGGGCTCGAGAGGGGTTTGGGATTTTTCGGGCTGGAGCTGAGGGGAATACAGACTAAAACTAAGATTAGTCGGATGAAAATGAAGATAAGTCGGTCTGGAAGCGAAAATACACAAATGCCCTAACATACTTAGTCGGTCACAGTTCAAGCACTGACCGACTAGATTACGATCTAGTCGGTCAGTCAATGAGCTTGAACCGACTAAGTTGAAACAGAGGCAAACATGGATTTTTAGGGCAAGAATTAGTCGGTCGCAGTATACACACTGACCGACTAGTTTTCAATCTAGTCGGTCGGTAAGTGTACTGAGACCGACTAAAGAAAGAAAATGATAAGAGTAAGATAAAAGCTTGATCTAGTCGGTCTGAGTTCACTTGCTGACCGACTAGATGAGCATCTAGTCGGTTGACAAATGAACTAAAACCGACTAGAAGAGCCCAAAAATTGATAATTGATTTCTCTTCACAAACCACTTGGATGAAACATCTTAACACTCTCATTAGTCATCTAAATTACCCCATAAAACGTCGAAATCTTAAATACGACATTGAAATACGAATTCGATCATAAATTCAAACATAACACATAAAATTCCCAAAAATTCAATAAATCTAGCATGAACGAAATATCGCAAAATATAATAGCATGCAAGATAATTGAATGAAATATGAATCCTATATCTCGGATTCACCCATAATCCCCAATTCTCGACGCAACCGCACAAAGGAGTCCTCCTTTAGGGGTTTCGTGAAAATATCGGCGATTTGCTTTTGGGTTTCAACGTACACTAAAATGATGTCCTTTTTAGCAACATGATCATCTAAGAAATGGTGTCAGACATCTATGTGTTTTGATCGGGAATGGTGCACCGGATTCTTTGAGAGACAGATAGCACTTTGGTTATCCACCATGATAGGGCTAGTATCACAGTGAATACCAAAATCCTTCAAAGTGTGTCTCATCCAAAGAACCTGGGCACAAGCGGCACCGGCGGCAATATATTCCGCCTCGGTGGTTGAAAGTGATACGGAATTTTGCTTCTTGGAAAACCAAGAGACAAGAGACTTTCCTAGAAAATGGCAAGTGCCACTAGTACTTTTCCTGTCGGATTTGCATCCCGCATAATCGGCATCACTGTATGAGACTAACTCATACGTGCTAGATTTTGGATAAAGTAATCCAAAATCAAGTGTATAACTTAGATAACGGAAAATACGTTTTACCGCTACTAAGTGAGACTCCTTAGGTTGAGACTGATAACGAGCACATATGCATACGACAAACATAATATCGGGCCTACTTGCGGTAAGATAAAGTAAACTACCTATCATACCTCGATATAGACGAATGTCTACATCCTTACCGTCCGTATCCTTGTCAAGATGCGTAGTCGTGCTCATTGGAGTCTTTTTCCCGGAAGCACTTTCCATTCCAAATCGCTTAAGCAACTCCACCGTATACTTCGTTTGGTGGAAGAAGATTGCATCGTTCAATTGGCGAATTTGGAGACCTAAGAAATATTTGAGTTCGCCCATGTGGCTCATCTCAAATTGGTCTGAGCTTTGTTCCGGACGACGACTTGATTTTCGTCGGTTTTGTTCTTGAAGATCCACTTTGTTCCTATGACGGTGTGGTTCTTCGATGGCAAAGGAACAAGCTCCCATACCTCATTCCTCTCGAATTGAATGAGTTCCTCCTCCATGGCAAGGATCCAAGCACTATCTTCGCACGCTTCAACGATATTCTTTGGCTCTAACGATGAGGCAAAGGCACAATTGGCGAAGTGGTGGACTTGAGATCTCGTCTTGACACTATCATTAATATTGCCAATGACTTGCTCATGGGGATGGTCGCGAACGGTATGAAGCCGCTTGGGAATACCTTGATCACTAGGCACATTCTCAACAACTTCATTAGTCAGGTTAGTCTCAATAGAATCAATTGAATCAATAGACTTAGAATTTTCAAACGAATCACATAAAACATCCATAGAATCATTATCATTTGAAATTCTAGAAGTAGTAAAATTCTCATTAAAAGAGACATGAAGTGATTCCTCGATCGTAGAGGATCTTTTGTTGTATATCCGGTAGGCTTTGCTATGTGAGGAATACCCAACAAATATCCCCTCATCCGATCTCGGATCAAACTTGTCCAAATTATCATATGTGTTTTTAATAAAACATTTTGCGCCGAAAACACGAAAATGTTTAACTTGAGGCAATCTACCAAACAACAATTCATAGCAAGTTTGTTTGGTGCCGGGCCTCAAAAGTATTCTATTAAACACATAACAAGCGGTGTGTACCGCTTCCGCCCAAAATTGATAACCAAGTTGACTATCTTCGAGCATAGTGCGAGCACACTCCACAAGCGTTCTATTCTTCCTCTCAACAACACCATTTTGAGGAGGTGCGCGAGGGAAAGAAAACGTGTGAGTAATTCCAAGACCATCACAAAAATTTGAGAAAGACTCATTCTCAAATTCACCCCCATGATCACTACGAATAGTGACAATGGTGGTTCCGATGAGATTTTGTACTTTCTTCACAAATATTGTGAAGTTTTCAAAAGCTTCATTTTTATTACATAAGAAAAATACCCATGTAAATCTTGAATAATCATCAACGATGACTAGTCCATATCTTGCATTTCCTAAGGAAGCAACTCTAGTTGGCCCAAATAAATCTAGATGTAATAGCTCTAGTGGCCGTTTCGTAGAAATGCTTTTCTTAGGTTTAAATGAAGATTTAGGAAGCTTGCCACGTTGACAAGAATCACAAAAACTTTTCTTTTCGAAAACGAGCTTCGGAAAACCTTTAATGGAATTTAATTTCGAAAGCTTATAAAGTGTTCCAAAGTTCACATGTCCAAAGCGTCAATGCCATAAGTGTTGTTCACTTGTGTTGGCAACGAGACATTGTTCATATGACTTAGGAAGATCCAAAATATAAATATCTTTATGGCGTGTGCCGGAAAATAATAATTTATTATTATCATTTGAAATATGACACAATCCTTTCGCAAAGCTAACTTTATAACCTTTGTCACAAAGTTGGCTTATTGAAATAAGATTATGATTTAAACCATTAACTAGATAGACATCACTAATTAAGGGTTTAGAAGGGTTACCCACTTTACCAACACCGACGATGGTTCCGCTCTCGTTGCCTCCAAATACGACGCGATTTCCATTTGCAATGGGAACCACTCCGGAGAGCAATTGAGCGTCACCCGTCATGTGTTTTGAACACCCGCTATCGAGTATCCAATTCCCTTTGGAGCTAAATTTAAATTTGTTGCTCCTCTTCTTTTTCTTTTCCTTGAGTACCTAAAGATAGAAACTTTCATATCATGGTACCCAAGGTCATTGGGTCCTCAAAAGTTAGACCTTTGGAAGCCAAGTCCAATTGGACTTTGACTTCCCCACATAATTTCTACTATGCACAACATCCGAAAAATAAGCATTCATATATACTTGTTTTTCATCCATGCTTGTGTCCTTTGGGCTCCAAATAGTGAAAATTTTGGGAGCCATCATCCTATTGGGTGCATGCATGCGTTGTTGGTTTCTACGTGATGCATGTCGTGGATAGGCATAAGGAACATGATGGAATGGTGCACGACGAGAATTATTCATATGATGAGGTGGGTGAACATATGCATGTGTGGGAACACGTGCGTGAGTGTGTCTCACATGGTGTGCACGTGCCCGTGAATGTGTAGCATAGAAATCATCATATGTGTGAGATGGTGGAGTAGGACGTGTGTTCCTATGTGGCATGGTATTTGTGTACATATAAGCATGCCCCTTCTTTGGAGGTCCACCCAAAGTGGGTTTCTTTCCAAAAGTGGGTGTGGACGAGGTGGAAGCACCATTGGTAGATAAACTACCAATAGAGTGTTTGCTACCACTCGTAGAGTCACCGGAAGTTGGCCTAACAAAAGTAGTGGCCGCTTTGGATGGACATCCCATCGTATACCCCAAACCAATGTGGTGATTGGCCGAAAGTAAGTCACTTAGGATCTTATCCAAATGGTCCTTACCCTTATTGAATCTATTGATTCGGCCTAATGTGTTCTCATATTTCTCTTTGAGAGAACGCATAGAAGTATCTAATGTGGATACTTGCGATGTGAGCACATAAACACGAGATTTAAGATTCTCGTTCTCAATAATCAAAGTCGAGTTTTGAGAAGTTAAATCCGCTATCCTATGTTCTTCCGGATCATCAATGCTAACATGTTCAAGTTTAGATTTGAGATTAACAATCTCATTTCTTAACTCTTCAACAACGGTGTCGTTGTTGGTGATGATAGTCTTAGGCGAGGTTTGAATGCTAGCTAGGTCATCTTTTACTTTAGTATATCGATTTACTAATTTAGTGTATTTAGACCATAAATGAGAGTTAGCATCCCTAAGATCATCCATAGTTACCTCATCGCCTTCGTCGTCGCTATCATCGGAAGAGGAAGATCCTTGATCATGCTCCTCTCTTGCCATGAAGCACATGTGCGCTTGCTCCACTTTCTCATCATCCGACTCTCTGCTTGAGGAATCCTCGGAGTCGGTGAATGTTGCTCCGACAAGTCCCTTCTTGTACCCCTTTTTGTACTTCTTTGACTTGTCGAACTTCGGCGCCTTCCACTTCTCCTTTTGCTTGTTTTGAGGACAATCCGCTTTGATGTGTCCTGGCTTATTGCATTTAAAGCACAAAGGTGGAGAGGCGTTAGTAGAAGTAAATTTAGATTTTTGTTTGAATTTACCCTTTCGGAAGAAGCAATTGAACTTCTTTGCCATGAGTGCAATGGATTCCATGTCCATTTCTTCTTCCGAGTCCTCATCATCGGTAGAGGTGGATGAAGCCGCCTTGAATGCAATCGCCTTTTTCTTAGGCGCATCTTGGTTCAAATAGGACTTCATCTTTTCTTGTAACTTCACCTTGCTATCTTTGCGTACCTCGTATGACATCAAAGTACCCATTAGTTGAACTACGGTATATTTGTTCATGTCATTACCTTCCTCGATGGTGAAGGTACGTTTTTCCCAAGAAGAGGGAAGTCCTTCAATAAGCTTTGAGCACTTCTCCTTTTGAGTGTAGGACTTGCCGAGGGCCTCTAACTCGTTTATTATGTCAACGAAGCGAGCGTAATATTCTTTCATCTTCTCGCCCTGTTGCATATGAAACATTTCGTAATCTTTGTTTACGACTACGAGTTTAGAGTCTCTTACCCTTCTCGTCCCTTCATGAAGAATGAGGAGAGAGTTCCAAATTTGATATGCACTCTTACATGTGCATATCTTATTGAAATCCTCGGGCTCCAATGCGCATTGCAAGGCGTTCATTGCCTTGGCATTGCTTACCTCCGCGGCGACCTCCGCGGTAGTCCATTTCTCAAAGTCTTCTTCTTCGGGTTCAATGTATTCCTTCATTGTGGTCCTCCATAAGGATGCACTCCGGAGGAAGGTTTCCATCCGGCATTTCCAGTACCTGTAGTTGGTACCGTTGAAGAATGGAGGCCTCGTAGAGGAATGTCCTTCCATCACCGAAGATGCTCCTTCTCGGTTCATGAAGGTGTCATAGTTGGAAGGTGGACGCACGGTCTTGTTGTCGTTGGCAGACATAGCTAAGTATCTGGCTCCGATACCAAATGTAATGCCCTACCAGCTACTGCACAAGTACTAGAGGGGGGGGGGGGTGAATAGTACTTTAAAATAATAAGGAGTATAATTCCAAATTAAATTGCAAACAACTACCAAATCAATTTGCGGAAGCTCAAATTGAATGACAACAACAAAATTAACAATGCAAACAAATGATGTTAATGGGTTCGGATCCACCCAAGTCTCCCCGACTTGTTCCCGGTGATCCTACGTCCCAACCACCCGGATCCCCTCCGGATACTTGAGTTAGAAACCCTAACTCAAGATTTCCACTATGAATATCTTGTGAAAAACCTTCACAAGATCAAATCATACAACAACGGCAATAGTGAATCCCACAACCCGGGATCACAACCTTCTCTCACAACCGAGAGAATCAACAAGCAATATAAATGAGTTATATTGAAATAAGCAAACTTACCACAAAATCCTATACCTTGAGTTTTTCTTACCCAATAGGTGAAATGAAGGATTTGAGGAAGATGAAGTCACCAAGACCTAGCACCAAGGAAATGACCAGCAATCGGTGCCTAGGGATGATTTGGAGACTTGGATCAAGCTATAGCTTGAAGAGCTCACCAAGAACGAGCTTCTCTCAAAATGGATTCTAGATCTAGAATAGTGAGAGAATGTGTTTCTTGTGAGGAAGAGAGCTTTAGATTTGAGTGAGAATGGCTATCTCTTTTGATCTCAATGAATCTCTGAATGGAAGCTCTAACCTAGATAGAAATGACCTAGGTTCGTATTTATAGGGTCCCATAAAAACAACTTAGGTCATTCTCCAACGGATAGAAATCTGGGAGAATTAGTCGGTCAAAGAACAATCACTGACCGACTAGTTCATCAACTAGTCGGTCAGTCAAACAGCATGGACCGACTAAGAGAGGAACTGAGAAGAAAGAGAATTTCAGACCTAGAAATCTAGTCGGTCCAAGAAGACTTTCTGACCGACTAGTTTCATAACTAGTCGGTCAGTCAGTGAACGTAGACCGACTAAGAGGTAAAATGAAATAGTCTGAACACAAGTTGACTTAGTCGGTCCAAGAACAAAAGTTGACCGACTAGATTGTCAACTAGTCGGTCACCAAACGTTCTTAGACCGACTAACGATAAACAGTAGCTTAGGAGAAATTTAGCATGAACAGTAAGTCACAACTAGTCGGTCAAAGAAGCATCACTGACCGACTAGTTCACAAACTAGTCGGTCGGTGAGTCAACGTAGACCGACTAACTGTAAACAGTAAAGTCCAAGAAATTAAGGAATCAAACTAGTCGGTCCAAGAAGAGTTGCCGACCGACTAGATCACCATCTAGTCGGTCAGTACTTGTTCTTGTACCAACTAACATGCACATACAAGTCCGAATCGAAGCGCGACGCTTCGAGGAAGTTAGAATGAACTTGTACTAAGATCCTAGAGCTACGATATGAGCGTTAAGAAGTTAGAATGGTAAGATATACTCAAGGCTTAACATTCTATATATCGAAGCTAAAAAGACTATAAATAAAACCTTAATAAACGGTCTTCGAGAGCTTCGATTGATTCTTCATAACTTCCAAAACGGCGCAAGAGCTTCAACGAAGCTTTAGGCATGAATACGAGCTTTGGGAAGTGTTGAGATGTCGCTTTGAATGTTCCCGTGAATTTGGCGACGATCTCCAATTCTGCGCTCACAAATTGTTAGTTCATGGATTATTTATGTTTGCTCATCATCAAAACCAAATCCGGGGAGTCCAATATTCAACACATATCAGCCTAATTTTCACTAGATTGTACTTGCTTCACGTTAATCTCGACATTCTTTTACAAATCATATGTCCAGAAAAACTTTGGAGAGTGTGCGTTGTCCTGTCGTCTTTGACGTAACCTCCTCGTAGCTAGGTTATATAGGCAGCATTGTCTTCAAATATAGTGGTTGGCTCAAGATCACCAGTCTTCAATCCAGTCGTCACCAGAATGTGATGCACAACTGAGCGTAACCAAACACATTCTCTGCTTGCTTCATTGCTGGCGAGAATTTCTGAATGATTGGATGAGGTCGCCGTCATAGTTTGCTTTACAGATTTCTTGGAGATTACTGTCCCTACCATATGTAAACACGTATCCAGTCTGTGACTTCTCAGGGGATCGAACCTGTAACCTACATCTCCATAGCCAACAAGTATGGTGGTGATTCTTTCTTATAATATAAGCCCAAATCTGTTGACCCTTGGAGGTAGCGCAGAAGATGCTTACTTCCGATCTAGTGCCGATTTGTAGGTGCAACACTGTTTCTGGCTAGTAAATTTACTACAAATGCTATATCAGGAAGTGTGCAGTTAGCCAGATAAAGAAGTGCTCCAATTGCACTTAAATAAGGGCATTCATGACCAAGAATATCTTACCCCTCTTCCAACGGATGGAAATGGTCTTTATTTACATCCAAAGAATGTACTATCATATATGTACGTAGTGGATGACACTGGCCCATGTGAAATTTTTGTAATAAATTCTTGGTAAATGTGGTTTGATGTTACAGAATACCATAGTTTAAATGTTCAATCTTTAAGCCAAGATATAAGTTCATTTTTCCTAGGTCTTTCATTTCAAATTTTTTTGTCAGACTTTTAGATATCTCAACAATCTCTTTAGGAGATCCAATGAGATTTAAGTCGTCTACTAAACTGTAATTTTTACAGAGCAGATTCCCTTTGCTCTGTTGAGTATTGGACTTCTCCCTATTTGGTTTTGATGATGAGCAAAAATAAATACTTGTGACTAATCCCCTACTTGTAGTTAATCCATTGCCTAAGCATATCATGAAGTTCAATTAGCAATGGATGTCACTCAAGAATCAATCAAAGCGCGTAAAGTAGTTTGGATGATCGAAGATGAAGATTGTAGCTTTAAGAAGACTTCAAGATCTTCCAATAGAAAGAAGAGAGGCAAAACAAATGTATTCTTTTATTCTCTTTTTCTTTCTTTCTAGAATGTAGCTTAGAAGTAGAATTATGGTGGAGCACACACACATCATTCATTCTATCCTAGAAAAGCATTAGAACTCTATTACTAGGCCTCCAATTCTTAATTCTCAAGCATGTGCAGTTTGGAGTTCATACAGGCGACTGCTAAACGATTTACAGGCGCATGTCTCCGTACAAGTGCCTGAGTTTTGTTCTCCAGTCGCTTGTTATGCACATACTTTTTCACTTGCTCTTCTGGACTTTCTGCTATTAATACCTTCAGTCGACTGCAGTACTATGTACATGCACCTGTCCAGCTACTTGCGCCTATGGCTCGTTAAACAGTCGACTGTCTATCCTAGCTCAGACTTATAAATTTTAGTCAATTTTTGCACTTGCGTCTGCAGGTGATGTAAGAAGAATTTACAGGCGCCTTGTAACGGCTGCTTTCCGACCGTTCGTATTTTCTGTGCGAACGAATCTTTTCGTGTGCGTATTTTATTGGCCTCTTCTTGGATCCGGACTATACAATGTGATACGTCGTTGTGACCATATAAAAGAGTAGTTATTTGTGGGATTTTTAGTGAACGTCATTTCTCGGGTCGTTCTCCCACAAATCAGGTTTGATTGCAGGGTCGTAGTAGCTTTAGACTTAGTTGTCGGATCTTTTATTTTTTCGGTTCGTTTTTCGTGGACCAAACACGCGATTGACCATTGTATCCCCGAGCCTCTCTTCGTCATGGTCGTCCCGATATTTTTTTCGTAATTTTCTGACACCCCTAGCCCACCCAAATCACTAATCAATTTCGAAGCCCATTAAGCCTAATCAAATTCGAATTCAAATTGCTAATCAAATCTTAATGAGATTTGTACGTATCATGCAAATTGATTCTGCCACTACCATCACCCAACATTTTCCCACTATGTACACTCCCTCACTCACCCTCTCTCCTAGTCACCCCTTATTTATACCCCTCTTTAAAGTACCTTTATCAACATCCTCTCTTCAAAACAACCAAATCTGGCCGAAACCCTCTTTCCCCACGCAATCAGCCCTAGCCACCTCTTTTCTTCTTCCTCCAGCCACCGACGGCTGCCCCCAGCCCCCCAAATCTGGCCACCACCCTCTTCTCCTCCTTCTCCTCCCTCTCCTCCTCTCCAAGAGCATCAAAACCCCAAGAGAAACAAGGCTTGGTCGAAATTGCTGCTGCTGTGCATCTCGCCGGAATTACCCATGCCCGATGGCCGTCTGCCACCGTCGGTGACCACCACCACCCCCACTTGACTCCTCATTGACCCCCCTATCATCTGAAATTTCCCTTTCACTCTTCCATTATGTCTACCTCCTCGAAACACCTCTCAAACTCACCTCAACGGCAGTTTTGACAGATCTGCGCCATCGCCGGGAAAACCCGTCGCCCGGCCACCTCCGGCCACCGTCGACGACCACTCTACCACCGTTGGACTCCTATCAAACCCCCTATCATCTGCACCCCTCTCTGCTCACTTCCCTCATCTCAATCTCCTCAAAAACCTGTTGAAACCAAGCCCTAGCGGCTGTTTTTGACAGATCTATGCGCTGTTCTTCAACGCCGGTGCACGGCCACCTCCGACCACTTCCGGAGACCACTCCATCACCATTGGATCCCTATTGAACCCCTTTAGCTATTTCAAGTTTCCTTTGACTCCTTTGATCGCTGTTTTTTTGCTGAGACGCGCGACAACGACGTTGCGTGAATCTGTCCATTCCAGC